>CAOLHI010002251.1:0-278610 GCA_948474755.1 Ctenosaura bakeri
GGGCCTGAGGTTTCTCACTCCTGCACTAGATTTTTGTTGTTGTTGTTGTTGTTGTTGTTGTTGTTGTTGTCATTGTCATTCTATGTGTCACTAACTGAAGATAACACTAGGAACAGCTTGCTGTTCAGAAAAGTAGTCCCATGCTGTAATAAGTTCCTATTTAAATTGTTGCAGTATATTATACATGGGACTATTCTTTTAAAGAACAGTTTTGAAACTGCAGTTGGCCCAGGCAGGGCTGCAGGGTTATTCACTAAGACGGTCTGGTTTCCTAAAATTATACTTTGTCAATGTGTTTTGTCGTCTGCCACAACTATGTTTTGTCATCTGCAGAGTTTCCCTATCCATTTCTGGAGATAATGCAAAGGACTAGATTTAATTTTGAAAACCTACTTTGGGATGGAAGCCCCAACCAGCATAGTAAATGCTGAGGAATGTTGGGAAGTACAGTCCAACAACATCTGGAGTGCTGCATGTTTCTCACACCTGCCCTGGATGGATTGGGACCATGTTTTCTAAAAGACCATAGCCAAGATCCAACACTGGGGCTATGTAGAGTAAATCTCCACATGCAGAGTTACACATTAATTGTGCTACACAACCCTTGTGTTGAATAAAAATGTTGCACAACTGAACCAATTCATTAAATATGTAATGGATTGCACAACCAAGTATGCATCCATGCATAACATGCATCCATGCACAATGGTACCAACTTGCACAACTCCATTTCTGCAACCTTGAACTGAATACGGCTGTTTTGTATCAGACAAAAATGTCCAACAGTTGCTTCCACAGAAAAACTTAGTATGCATCTCATACCTATCAGCCTAATCTTAACATTTTTGATGGCCCTCCTGCTAAATGAAGTAAGATGGGCGATCGCTAGGGAGAGAGCTCTTATAGCAATAGCACTTCAGTTCTGGAACAGACTTCTCAGAAAGATTTGATGGGTCTTCACACCAGGTGAAGAAGACCAAGGCCTTTTAATTAACTCCTATAGTCTAAGCCTTTCGTTTTAAAATATGTATTTTAATTTGAGGGTTTCTGTGAGTTTGGTTTTCTTTTCGTTGCTGCTTTTTGTATTATGGTTCTGTGTGTCCTTTTGCATACAAATTATTTTTGTATTTATTGTAAACTGCCCAGAAACTTTTATGTTACGGGTGTGCATGCAATCTTGACAAGTAAAACTAATAGAGAGTTATCCATTTTATTTATTAATTAAAATATTTATATCATGCACTCTGTCTAAAGATTTCAGGGTAGTGCAGAATAAAGTCAAACTGACTAATTTAAACACTGTAAAACTAAAATGATTTTTAGAGGTTAAATATTTTAGAGAGTAATATTTAGCAGTGTAATAAATTATAAAGACAGATTAAATACCTGTTAAAATAGTTTTAAATGAATTAAAACCATGTACATGTGAGGATTTATGTAAAGCCAATTAGGCTCAAAAGGCTTTATTGAACAGCTACATTTTCACCTGGCACCAAACAAAGGGCTAAGTTGGCACTAATCAGGCCTCCAAGGGGTATGTATTCCATAAGTGGGGTGTCACAGCAGAGAAGGTCCTTTCCCGTATCCTTCCATACCATATTGCCCTGAATATGAAGGGCCTCTCTAGCAGTTGTTATATCTTGAACAAGTGCATATATGGAGAGGTGTGCCTTCAAGTACTCAGGTCCGAAGTCATTTAGGGATTTAAATGTCATTAATGGCACTTTGAATTCAGACCAAAAGTATATTAGCAGCCATTGCAAATCCTTTAAAAATGGTGTCATAAGTTATTTCTGTGATGCTGTTTTTAAACCGTTTTTTTAAACTTTTATATTTACACTTTTGTACTTATGTCTTTGTATATTTTTAAATCTGCCCTGTTTTTAATAAACTGTAAACTACCTTGAGTCTTATTATTGGGGAGAAGGCAGGATATAAATGAATAAAATAAAATAAAATAAAATAAAATAAAAGTTCCAGTCAGCAGTCTAGTCATTGCATTTTGCACTAGCTGCAGTTGCTGAGTTATCTTCAAGGGCAGTGCCACACAGAAAGCATTAGTGAAATCTAGGCCCTTTCTGCACGCCATTTCTCATGCGAAATGGCCTCCGGAGTGTCACATGATTGCGAGGACCGTTTCACATGACATCCTCTTAATTGTGCGATGCTGCCGGGGCTAGTAGGCAGCGATTGCAGAATATATCATTTTCGGCTTCTTGCCGAAAGTGATGCGTGATTGCACGTCGCTCCCTGGCCCCACGCGCACTTACCTTGCTTGTGAAGCCTCCAGAGACGTAGCCATTATGCTTCCTCTCCCAGCACAGCCTGGGAAAGTGGTTGGCTGCTCTGCGGAAGGAAGAGGCGGAGCCTTCGCGCTTCCTTCTGGCGAGCAGGGAGCTGCTGCAGAGAAGAAGCAGAGGGAACACGAGTGCCTCTCGCAAGAGGCTGCTCCTGTGATCCCCATGTGCCCACGGTGGGAACAGGTAAGGTGCGAAAAGGGCCCCAGTTGGGAAATTACAAGTGTGGACTACTGTGGGTAAATTATGGCTATCCAGGAAACATTGTCATTGCAGACCAGTCAAAGTTGGCCTCAAACACTCTGAGCCCTGGAGTCTACCTGGGTCTCCAATGACAAACACAGATTTAAGAATACTCCCAAGCTACATACTTGCTCCCTCAGGGCAAGTTCAATCTCATCTAGGATGAGTAGAAGTGTCATCAGCATACTGATGGCAGCTCACCCTAAATCTCTTTTTGACCTCCCCAAGAGGCTTCATGTAGATTCTGAGCAACTTAGGAAACAAGCTTAATGGTCATGAGGCTGAACAAGAATTTTCCAATGCTATTCTGGCTGTATATGGAACGTAGCCCTTATAAACAGTGTCTCTGCTCCTGTTCCGTGGAACTTGTTGAGTAAGATATGCCATGATCAATGGCATAAAATGCTGCTGAGAGACTGAGGAATATCAACAGGGTAAGCACCCTGCCTGTTTTCAACAAGAACAGGTCATCAGTCAGAACAACTAAGACCATTTCAGAGCCATGCCCTGGCCTGAAACCAGACCGAAATGGGTTCAGATAGCCTGTTTCCTCTAAGAATGTCTGAAGTTGTCCAGACACCACACACTCAAGCACCTTCCCCAGAAAGAACATATTAGCTATGGAAAGTAAGTCTCTCATATTTCTGAATCCAGAGAGATCCTTTTCAGAGGCAGGTGCACTACAGCCTCCTTCAAGGTAGTAGCCCACCCATCCACATTTACCATCCTGTGGACCCCCTGATCAACCCACCTGTTACATTTTATCAGGCAAGATGAGCATGGTTCTGCTTACATGAGACAGGTTGAACCAGTTCGTCTTTTGTCTAAATTGTTACTCCACTGGAAAAGCCCTATCCCAGGGTCTACAATTTTGATATTAAATATGATTCCGTGTGCCTGAGAGGTTGCCTGGATAAGCACATGGGCAGCCATGGTTGAACGATCAAAAACCAGGTCAGGCCAGTAAAATCCCCAGTCACGTAGCCCCAGGAGACTTCAAGCTGTGCAAACCCATAGTAGACAAAGGGTCCTCAGCCTCTGAGAAGCCAACTTGAGGGGATTAGTGTGTTTGCCCCAAGTTGAGCACCAATAGCAAATATCCTATCAGGCGAGGACTATTTACATGAAGTCACACCACAACCAAATGCAGCCAAAGATCCTGAGACTTTGGCAACACCTTGTAATCTCATCACGCAAAGGAAGTTACCATTATGGAACTTCTTTCTCATTGCAACACCCATTGTTCTTCCCGGGAAAGGATTAGCCCTCCAGGTACTTTCCCCCCTACAAATAGTCCCAGTTTTTGAGAGTTTGGATCACTCCTGGTCATCCCAGCAGTCCGTTGCTCTGTCCATTGAATAGTCCCCTCAGCCCTCTCCGTGCTGAGCCCCACTTCTCCACTGTTTTTCCTGGACCAAGGACTTCAGGAAATGGTGCCATATTACCCCAGCTACAACCCCTTCAATATTCCCCTATCCAGTTTCCTCTCTTTTGCTTCTTAATAGGTCTTGAGTGAGTGTGTGAGTGCTTGCACTGCTGCGTGAGACTTTCATTCAATAAAATCATTTATTGGACATTTTTGTTTGGTTTTTGGCTTGGCCTGACCCTGTAAAAACTGGGTAAAAAGATCCCGCTAGGTTACCCTGCCTCTCACATTGCTATTGCTTGTGCTCTGGCTAGTTTCCATTCCCCATCACGTAGAGCACATTGAGGTGTCCCCCCAAGGGACCGCAGAAATCAGGGTAACAAAATCTTCAGGCATGTGGCCTGATGATATAAGTCAACCTCCTGCCTGCTGTCGACCAGCTGTAATTTAAATGTCATTGTCAGCTTCAGGTTATATTCCAAGCTGTTTCCAAGCTGTTCCAGGCTCCACAAAAGACCACTTTAGTTGTGAAGCCACATTTGATTTTCAGAAAGGTTCTTCTTCCTTGAAGTTCTTCTAGAAAACTACAGACTTAACTGTGTTGTTTATAATCTGGTAAACTATACTTTGAGCCAGTGTGGTGCAGCCATTTGAGCACTGGACCACAATCCCGGAGACCAGGTTTCAATTCCCCCCTCAGTGATGCAAACCTACCGGGTGACCTTGGCTGTGTCACATATTGTCACCTTAGGTTCACCTTAGGAGTGGGTTCACCTTAGGCGTGCCATGAGTCCAAAACAACTTGAAGGCACAAAACAAGAACGAACTGTACTTTGCCTTGAACAGTAGTATAGACTCAAACTGTTGAAGTGAAGCCCTTCATTATGACAGGTTTTATAGTAACAACCCAAGGAGATGGCTTCATTGATCTGTATGTATGTATGTATCTGTGTGTGAGTGTGTGTGTGTGTGTGTGTGTATATGTATATGTGTATATATATATATATGTGTGTGTATATATATATATATATAAAAAAAAAACATTCTAGTTTTCATCTTCACTGGGAGCAAGTCTTTTGTAAAGCTAATGTGTCCTGCCCACTCAAAACCAATCTGTTCAAACATTTTGAATTGCAAAACAAATAGCTCAGTACAATCTTGCTGCAAAAATCCATCTCCTTTCCAGCTGCTTGAGGTTGCTGTTAAACTGAGAGGGAACAGAGAAGGAATGGCAGATGATGTAACAGTCTATGATAATTACAAAGTCCTGCGGCTTTAACTCTGTGAGCTCTGCACTACTGGGCTTAATACAACTTTTCAGATCTTAGTCACTCACCCTAGTTTTAAAATTTTTATTCCCATCTGCTTTGCAGGTTGGACAAGAAAGCCTATCTACCTGCTACATTAGGTCTCATTGCCAAAATACAAAGCCTTTGCAAAATCTAAGTTGCATAAGGGAGTGGCTCCCATTACCATTGCTGTTTCATGGCAGTTTGGAAAGTTTCTAATATGTAACAGAACAGAACATTTCCATGGCCCTCATCCTAACATGGATGCACTCTCATCTGGCTGGTGGATTTTGGGAGATGTAGTTCAAGAAGTAACTTCACCAAGCTCTAATTAGAAGAACACAATTCATTTTTCTGAACACTCAGTACACATCTATCAATTTATCTATCTATCTTTATGCTAAATTTGCACAAAAAGAGGGATTTAGATTATATGCTATAGCAGTTACTTAATTGCTTCTCTTTGAGATATTCACTCCACTGCCAAAATACTTTCCCTCATATACATATAAAAACATCTTGTCTGATTGTGACAGCAGCTCTGATTAATGTAAAAATAAACAAACAAAAATAGAACTATAAAGTCTTTATCCTCTGGTCTGCTTTTTGCAACAAGCAAAATGGTGCAGAATAACAACAGACCACAAAAAATAAAAAATAAATAAAATAAAAATAAAAAATCAGGTTGTGTCTTCATTCACTTTTGAAATCGAAAACAGCACACATGACAGACAAGTGTACGGCATATTTAATTTTACAACAACAGCAACAACAAAAATCCATCTATTTTTACATAAAGTTCTAGCAGGCATATTGTATGTTTCCAAAACTGTACAATTTAAAGAGAGGCAGAAATAGAAAAGAAGGGGTGGGGAGAGCTTGCTAAGAAGAGCTTTTTGTCTGGCAACGCTGTGAGTAAAGATAATCTTTGTTTATCTTACATGTTTAACTAGTCTCCAGTATATCCAAGGTGTTGGAAAAAATGTGGAATTAGAAGTAAAGTAAGTGAACACACCCATAATGGAGGGTATAATTTCTAGTCATGCTGAAGGCAAGGAAAAACAAACTCAGCAGTTATTATGGCATATTATTTCCTCTGTAATCTCTCCAAGACTTCAAGCAGGATAATTTAAAATATACTTTGACTAGCAATTTTGCACCATGGAAGAAAATGGTGTGACGTTACTCATGCATCTTCACTACTGTTTGATTCTGAAACAATTTAATGATAAAAGTTCAAGAGGAAGGAAAGGCAAAGCTGGTAGACTTATGGCTGAAGAAAACTGAGAACTGGATTTAAGTATTTAATGTCAGCCAATCATAGCAATGTGATTAATAAGGCCTGAGGAGAGTGCTGCTTTCTACTGCTTCTTCTTCTTGTAACAAAATAGACCAGGAATTGGGAAGACATATTGAGTTTTTAAATGGAAAAAGGCAGCAAAATTCTACACAGCAAAGCATACATTATGGCACAATTGCTTATTTTCCTCAATGTGATTATAGCCTCCCATTTCCCTCATTACAGGCTAGATATTATTGAAGCTGAGCCAACAGCAAGTTAGCAAGCCAGCAGGAGAGCAAATTGATTATACAGTTAGTGGTGGAAAAAACTGAGATTTTTTTTTTATTAAGGGAAAATGAAATAGAGTCAATTTATGCTTCACCTCAATCCCTTTCCACTCTGTAGTCATTTTGCTGGCTCTTTAAGGGCTTTTCCAGATGGTAGTTTTCTCAATGTTGCATTTCAAGCTATAGTACTAAACCAGAGTGATGGAGTACTAGATTTTTGGACTATCAAACTACTCCAGTGAATCCTGCCAGACTGATAGAGTTCAGCATAGGTATTTGGCACAGCCTGCCATGTCTTGCAGATGTCAGGTGTGCTTTATCAGAGTGCCAGACACTTTCTTTAATTCCCTGTAAAGAAAGAGAAGAAGAGCTGGTCTTTTTAAAAACAGTCTCTCTAAATCCCTGATCAGCAACTTTTTTCCCCAAATGGACACCCTGAAAATAGAGTGAGGTCAGGTGAACTTAGGCCCTTTCCACACCATCCTCCCAACCCACCATGGGGATGGGAGAAGGACGGGACAATGGTGACAGTTCTGCCTGACATCATCGCAGTTCATTCCTTCTCCTGTCCCCAGGCAGTGCAATCACAGATTAAATCATTGAGGGGTTTTCCTTGTCAATGACCTGTGATCATGCCACCATCCCAGCACAGGCTGGGAAAGTACCTGGCTCCACTGTGGAAAGAAGATACAGGGCCATCACACTTCCTTCATCATGGAGCCAGCTCCCCTCCTGAGAGTGCCAGTGCTGGGATCCCCACCAGACACCACCACAAAAAAGTAGGTGTGGAAAGGGCCTTAGTTCCAGATCTCTTAGGCTAGTTCTCCCATTCTCCCATCACAGATCTCACTTTACTTATATTGTCACCATTGTTGTCCTCCTCCTCTTCTTCTTTTAGGTTGGCAAGATTAGGAGGTAGAAAGTAGGTCATTTCCCCCAGTAGATAAGACTCCTCTTGCTGACACTACTCTAATCAGTTTTATGACTGGGTGCCTTTCTACACTACACTGTTATGACATTATTATTCCACTTTCAACATCCTATGGAATTCTGGAGTTTGTAGTTTACTGAGGCCAAAGAGCTCGCTGGCTGAGAATTCTAAATGCACCTCCCTAAACTGCGAACCCCAGGATTCCACAGGATGTTGAAAGTGGAATAATAGCACTAGTGTAGTGTGGAAAGGTCCTAGGTTTGTGAACTCCTGATTTTAATAGTTGGGGCTGATGATGGAGCTTCTGCCCTCATTTCCCTCCCAGAAGCTATACCACAGTTCCCTGACTGCCTATATGACATTTTCAGGGGTCTGGAGAAGATGCCATGGAAAGGATGAAGGAGGAAGTCCATCAGCACACTAGATGTGTCTAAACCTGTATCTAAATCATTGCTCAAGTATGATAAATATTTCAGTAGGTGAGTTGGTACCATTGTAATGTCCAGATTGGTTGGGTAGATGGCAGAGGCTGGTATAGCAGATCAATGGAATTTTTTAGGTAGGGAGCCCAGTGATAGTAAATGCTGACTTGATCCTGGCATTTCCAGGAGCATGAGCTGCATGGAACTGTAGCCCGATGACAGAGCACATGATTTGAATGTGAATGGCTGAATCTCTGGTACCTCCAGGTAGGGCTGGAAAAGCTAGTAATCCTACCTGAAATCATGGAGAACTGCTGTGAGTCTATATTATATGTCAATCAATTATATTGGGGTACATGAACTAAGGGTCTAACTCAGAAGAAGGCTGAGTCTCCATAGGCTCAGCTGTGCAATTTGGTTACTCTACAGCAGGATGTTAGAGAGAACCATATTGGAATGGAGGATCACTGGCAAGAATGGACTGACAGGGAGGATGAGAATTTGAAATGGTGAATTGTGATGGGATGGAGATACAATACCTATACAAGTTGGCTCCTAGTCAGCAACTCAGCTTTGACTATTCTTGCAGTAGCTTAAAACTTGGAACTCTTGCCTGTAAAGACATTGCCTGTATGGAAACAGGGACAACAGCTTCCATTTTTAAAATGCTGACATTAATACAGGCATATTACTTTTCCTCATAATGGCAGTTACCTGTTGCTTTTATGCAGTTCCACCCCTCCATCGTTTTGCAGGCCATTTAGCTATTTTAAATTTTTTTGTGTGTGCAAAAAACCCCACACTTCATTGATGTGTAAGTAACATCTAATACAATGGCCAGAATTGTGTCAGTGTATTACACATGTGTACCCTTATGGAAGCAGTTAGAGATTTTTATTCAATGCGGAATGTCTGCATTCAGTTCAAAACTGCAGAACCAGAGTTGCTCATATGGAAATGTACAATTGCATGTGCATGGAATATGTGGCTAGCTAGATGTTGTTGACTTGAAATTCCCATCATCCCTAGCTGGCAGAGCAATTGATGAGATATGAATGTAGTTGCAATATAACAATACCTAAAGGTCAGATATTTCCCACTCCAGAGTTTTATTATCGCTTTGTAGAGCAAGAGATTTGTAATGCCATCATCTCTTTTGCTAGCATCCTAAACTATTATTGCCAGCAAGAACCCTCTTGTCCCTTCTGTTGAATTTTCCTGTGGTTGTTGCTATTGTTTCTTCAAATTATTTCTGTCTTATGGCAACACTAAGGCAATCCGCTCATGGGGCTTTCTGGGGACTGAGATGTGTGATGTGGCCGAAATTCATCCAGTGGGTTTCCATGGTTGAACAGGGAATTAGACCCTGGTCTTGAGGTCCTAATACAACCACTTCAAAACCCATTCTTCTCACATCCTTTCTCACCAAATTTTTTCACCATACTGTTCCTGCTGGACATGTTTTTCCTGTGTACGTTATCTAGATCTCCTTTGCAAACACCATATCTCTTTCACATCACCACACATCCAAAGGTGTCATGTGCCTTATAAATTATTAGCATGATCTGTACAATTCCTTTATATCTCAGTGAGACTCATACTTTTGGAGTTCTGCATACACGTGAAAGAGGCACAGATGGCTGTGGTCAAACAATGTGCAATTATTGAAAAATTAAATTATAAATAAATTTATTCAAACAGTTTTTGGAGAATGCATACTAGGCAATAATATATCGGATCATCTCATGTTTAAAATAATAAAGTAACAGTACAGTAACAATTAATCAGGATCATCAGAGAATGATAAAACAAAAGCTGGCAAACAGTATAGAGAGCATAGCAGCAAAAAGCATTGGCCTCCTCCCACTGTTTCACTTTGTTGTCGTTTTGCTGTTGCTATTGTTATTTTATCTGTTATTCTTATTCCTGGTAATTTCAAGGCAAGTAGCTCTGTTACTCTGTCCCAGGAAAAACAGCATCAAAGAGTCTAGTGACATGTTAAAAACCAATGTGTTACACTCAGTACAAGCTTTTGTGGGTGGCAATGTACCTCATCAGAACAACCCATACAGCTAATGAAGTGAGCACAGTCAGTGAAAGCTTACGCCAAACAAAACTTGTCACCTGGTAGTGGCTGGTGGTTACATTGTCAGTGGGGCAGAAAATCCACTTTGGGTTTTAGTCTGGATTTTAAAGGAGCTATCCAAAGTTCTGAAGCTATTCTGGGGCTAAGGCAACACACCAAGATTGGATAATTTCTTTGAACTTTGGACTGGATCAGATTCACTGCCTCATTGAAATCAGAGCCACCACTGCCTGTTAGTCTTTAAGATGCCACTAGATTCTTTGTTGCTGATGTTTTTACTACTAGGCATTTTTACAGGCATTTTTATCTGCTCTTCAGCCAAGAAGACTCCCACAGTGGCTTATGTAAGATCAACTAGAATGAAAATAGGTCATTAAAATAGAGCACTATTTTTGGAGGTGGTAATGATGACATTCCACTTCTCCATTTCCAACCCACAAGGCAGTTAGTTCCAATGGCCTGTGTAAAGGTAGGATAAGCTGAATCTCAGCCTGATCAAGCAGCAGCAGGAAGAAAAGGTGACAGTTGTATTTTACCTCATTAGTTAGTTCTTGCTTTTCTGCTTGCATGGCAACTGTTTCTAAAAGCATCTCTGAGGAGGTCTTAGAACATCATATGAGCCCCTTGATTGCAGGGCTGGGCAACACTTTTGGGGCAGAAGTTGTATATTCCTGGGATTGTACTTGTGTGGGAGGTATATGATGTACTGCTTAGTGTGATTTTGTAACAGTGTTACTGCAGTGGTGATGATGGAGTTTCCAGTAATAGTGTGAGAATTGTGATCAGAGAATAGCTGTGCATCTCTCTCAAATGCAGGGCCATTTCATTGGCTGAAATGCTCCTGAGGGCAGTCCTTCCATTGTCTTCCATTGAAGAAGTTTAGGGATTTAAAGGGAAGAAGCAGCTCCTTGAATTAAGTACAGAAATGAAGGAGTACCCAATGAAAATCAAAAAAGATTGAAATAATATGCTCCAGGCATCCAGGAGTCAAGTGTGGCAATAGCATTTTATACCTGATGCTCTTCAAGGGCAACCCTATACACAGTACATATAATAACCCAATCTGGAATCTAGCAGGGTATGAAAGACTATGGCCAAGATGTTGCATGGAAGAGTGCAGCCAAAGATTATACCATTCTCCTACTCACTAATGTCTTCTAACCTAATATTCTAGTGTTCCTTTGCTGGTAATCTCAAACAGAAAGCTGAGGTTTTTCACCTGCAAATCTTGCTTTTGGAAGTCTCCTTTGTGAATCACAGGCGCTAAAGTGATTTGAATAATTGTGGATTCAAGGTCTAAAGTGACTGACTTTTGCCTATGAAGTAATTATGGGCTGCACAAAATCATACCAAAATGTCTTATAATCCAAGCCCAAGACCCGGTGTGTGTGTTAACAAACAGGTGCTCATGATCTGACATAACAGCCCTTATGGTAGCATAATATTGTGTCATGCCAGTAGGTTGATTCAGCTGGGGACAGGAATGTAACTTATGGCAGACTTCCTCAATCAAGCACCCTCTATATAGGTTGAAATACAGTTTCCATCATTCCTTATCAGCGTAGTGTTACCCTGTTCTCTGGGGTCCGGGGAGGGTCACCCAAATAACCAAGCAAAAACACAAGATGGGGAAATTAACTCGAGCACTCTCTTAAACTAACGAGAGGCAGGGTAACTTAGCAGGGATCTTGCAACCCTATATATACAGCGTCAGGTCGGAAGAGCAGTCAGACAGTTTTAAAATAGTAAAAATGATGGCTTTATTAAAGGACAAACAACAGAAAAGACACCACAAGCACGCAGCACTAGGAGATTAGAAATGAGAGTTTTCGGGGGAAATGGGTGATACTTATCTCATAGTCCTGGAGGAAAGTGGAGGATTGCAGGGAAGAAAGCTCAGCGCAGTTCGCTGAGGGGAGCTCTCTGGACAAACTGACAGCAAGGCTGGATGGAACTCAGGAGTGATCCAAGAAGAGAGGCAGACTCAGTTGTTGGAAACTGAGGGGACAACTTCACTGGACAGAGTGGCAGCAAGGCTGGATAGAAGTCCAGGGTGATCTGAGGTGTGCTCGGAATCAGGGAGTTTTCATAGGGTAGAGGCCATGCCATGCTCAGTGAGAACAAAGGAAATTTGGAGCGGGACAAAAGCGTTGGAAAAGATCAGGTTTTACATGATTAGCTTAGCACTGGATAACAATAGTGTAGCCAGTATGCAAATGGATCAGCATTGAGAGGGTGTTGGCTCAGGGCCATGCGTCTTTGTGTAAAGTCGCGCTTAAGTAAGGTGTGCCTGCAAGAAATGGTCCCTGAAGCAACGGAGTGGCATTAATCTGCCTGCCTAAGTGGGGATTGGAATGTCCAACCATTACCGGCCGCGCCTGTTTACGTGCTTGTCCGGTGGCCCTTGCAAACACGTGGAGCAGGGTGGCAGAGAAAGGTCAAGTGAAGGCCAAATAAGTTTGATATCAAGGCGATATCTAGTGCTATCACCAGGCATGTCAGAACCATGGTAACAGTAGCCATTAGTCATGTAGATCTGTAGCATGTCATTGACAGCATTACATTCTCTCTGTTGTAAACAGTAGTGGAACCTGGGTCATTTTGCCACAAACACTTAGATTCAGCATGTTTATATCATCAATAAAGAAAATGGAGATGGCTTCCTTATCTCTGCTTTGTTTCTTTTGCACAAGAGCAGCCAGGAAGCTTCCAGGTAGAACTTAATTCTCCCAGCTGCTTATTTGGCACAGTGCTGTAACTGGGCATATTTGAAGATGTAGTCCTGTTAATCTGGACCAGTATGCAAAGGGATCTTGTAGCACCTTTGAGATTGAGATAAAGAAGTTGGTAGATAAGCTTTTGTCGACTAAAGTCTACTTCATACTTACTCAGATGCATATTCCAGCTGCTCTCCTCACAACCTAAAGTGGCTCTTTCTTTGCTGGAACTCATTTGGGTACAGCCTTGCACTTGATCAGTGTCCAGGATAATGGAGCTGTACCTGTAAGCCAGTTTGCTGCTCCTGTATACCACAGGTGACAACTTTGCACAGGGAGGTACAAGAATACCTCCTTGCAAAACATCACTATTAGTGCAACACCATCCCACGCAAAGAAGATTCTTGGTTGTTTTCATGTCCAAGACTAAACATAGACATACACCGTATGGACACAGATCAGCCATTTCAAAATTGCCAGAGTAAACCCCACATGTTCTTATTATGAAATATCAAATGTGGAAATGGGAAAAATAGTATCACTCTATTCTGTTCTGGTCAGACCTCACCTGGAATACTGGGTCCAGTTGAGGGTGCTATAGTTCAAGGAAGATTTTGACTGGAATGTGTTCAGAGAGAGCAAACAAAAGGGTAGGAAGCCAAGCCAGATGAGGAACAGCTTAGGAAGCTGGGTATGTTTAGCCTGCGAAGACTGAGAGGTGACATGGTAGCCATCTTTTCCAAGCTGGAGGCATCCTGTGAAACTGTATAGATTATAACGTAGTAGCATTCCACTGAATTAACTGTCTAGTAACAGAGAGCCAGTGTGTCATAGTGGTTTGAGGGTTGGACTATGACCCTGGAGACCAGAGTTCAATTCTCTGCTTGGCCATGGAAACCCATGGGGTAATCTTTGGTGTGTCAGCCACTTGTACCCCCAGAAAACCCCACGATAAGGTGGCTTTAGTATCCCTATAAATCAGCAATGACTTGAAGACACACAAGCACAACAAAATAGAGGAACAAGTATACCTTCCAAAAAGGTCCATCCTTAAATTTGGTCCATTCTCATTTTATATTGTTTGTATGTCAAAACCGCTGTGTTGTTTTTGCATGAGGAGGAATGCTGAGGTGTAAGCTATTGGAATGGAGGTAAAATGAGGGCACTGCCTCTCAAATACTAATTCTGTCCCCAATGAAATTTTCCTTGAATCCCCATACATCTAGCACTGCAGTAATTTAATACTTCAGTTGAGCATTCAGAAATAGAGTTTAGACATCCAGAGCAAAGGTAAAGCCACAGTTATCAAGGGAAAGTGAACTTAGCAAATATCAGAGTTCTAGCTGTGAATGTCTTTCAATGCCTCATTCTTCACAATCCTAGAAAACTAAGCACTGAAGGAAAATTATGTGAGAGGTAGAGTTCTTATGGGAGAGACAAAGCCCTCATTTTGTCCCATCCCTTGAATCTACGTAACTTGCTAGGATTAGACATCTCATATTAACCTCAACAAGACATCATGATTACTCCACTTAGTCATCATATTAATACTAAAGTGGACCTGGTGGATCAGAATAGGGATATACTACATCCTGCCTCTTCTTTTCCACAGCTGCAAATTCAGGAAGCCCATAAGACAGGAAGACAACATCCTAACCCTCAAATTTTGTGCCCTCCCTCGGCAATAATGTATTTTTTAAAGTGCAGTATCTACTCTTTAAAATCTCCTTTCTCAATAACCAGTTGATTGTCCAAAAATAGCCAGAATAAAAAGGCCTTAACTTGCTAGAAGAATGGATAGTAAAGAAGAGGGTGCAACCATCCAGAAAGCCTGAGAAATCAAATTAATTGGATATTCCAATGTTCTGTGAGATAGTGAGAAAATCTTCTCTTTATCTATTGTCTTCCAACTGTGGCACCTTCCTCCTCCGACGCCCGACAATTTTTACAATGCTACCACCTGAAGCCACTCCCCCTGCTTATTCCTGCTTCTCAAAATTGCTTCCATTTGCAAAGAAACATGAGTCTAGTTACCATGTTGGAGAGAAAATTTGTTCTCCCTGACAGTAAAAAGGAATTAAAACACATTGAATACTTGTTGAACAGAAATCACAGCCACTGCTTTGAATATGACTCAAGGTGCCTTTCCTCCAGAACAAATTTACCACAAAGAAGTTTGGGTATGATCAGAGCTTAGAGGGGAAAATTACATTATTTTTAACTACAACACCTAAAATGTACTCCAGTGACTATGCTGTCTGTACAGTGACTATGTTGAGGAATTCTGGGATTTGTAGTCCGAGAAAACAACACCCCCAAGCTCTGGATACAATCTTAGTGAAATCATAATAACAAGACCTGGTTGTCTTCTTCTTCCATAATAAAGAAGTTGCATGTTGGTTAAATTTATGTTTAGGAGGCACCATTGCATAACAGGGTAGGAAATGATAGGTATGACAAGCTGAAAAGTTTAAGTAAATACTCCGCACAAATGAAGCTTTTGTTCGCTGACTCTGATGAGGACTTAAGAGACATTTATAAGGACACATCAAAATGCAGCAGGGGAGCTGGGGGTGGGTGGGGAGATGTCATCTGAAAAGAGAACAAAGCTTTATTGAGCCTGTTGTATAAGGCAAGCTCTAGGTGCTTGCTTTCTGAGACATTGGGAGTTGTCTACATAAGCAGTTATGACTAGGTACACAAGCCTGAGTAAAAAGGATGGCCTCAGATGTGAGGCTGATCAGGTTTCTGAGAGGGAATACAGGAAATTCTACAAAAACAGGTATACAACAGTAACATATTTGGATTAGCATAGCTCACACCCAGTGCTTAAACTGCTGGCAAGCTAGGGGACTCCCCTCAACTCTCATTCCCCCTTGACTTCAGAGATTAGAAGAAATACATTAAAATAAAGTCTTCATCTGAAACAATTAGTTTGTATTGGCAACAAGGACAAGACTTTTGTTATGTGGTAAACATTAACATGGCAAGTGGTAACCTGTTTTGGTGTAACAAGTAATGCATTTAAAAGTTATTTTTAAAGCTCGAGCCATTTTTTAAAGGAATTTTCAAGGAGCTGTTGAGTCATCTCTCAAGCAACCCATGGAATGAAGGGTGAGTGGACAGTATATATGTTGGCAGGGATGAGAGAGGATGTTAAGAAGAGTAGGGATGCAATAGGTCATTGGCAAAACCTGATTACCCAAGGTACTAAATAGCACGTTTTAAGGAGATTCATCCCTACCTTAGCACTATCCAGATCTGCTGTATTACAAACAGCACTAGTTCTGTTTAGCAGACAGATAGTGGGCTTTGTACACATCTGAAAGTTCTGGGATGGGAAGGGCAATTTAAACTTCCCAAAAAGCATGTTTGAAGAAGACAACAATAAAATGTATCACTTATATGAAATGACATCAATTAAAGTACTATATGCCATTTTTTCTGCTAATGCTATGGTTTCTAATGTTATCATCAATGATTAACATGCCAACAACTCAACACATTAAAGATTTCCCGTATCTTAAATTATCTGACTGGATTTCTGAGCTTGGTAGAAGTTACAAAAATGTATTAAGCCTTTTCTATTAAGTAGGGCAGAGCTTTCCAAACTTTTCATGTTGGTGACACACTTTTTAGACATGCATCATTTTGTGACACAGTAATTCAGTTTTACTAACAAACCGGAGGTTAAACTAACCTCTTCTAAGAGATACAGACACATACAAAAATTGTAATAACAAAATGTATGGGAATACAACATATCTCATGAAAACCTTTCATATATTTTTTTAAAATATATGGTTTATGAACAATAACATACATTTCCAAGATTGTAGGCAACACACCTACACACTTCAGGTGACACAATAATGTGTCTCAGCACACCGTTTGGAAAGCCCTGAAGTAGGGAGTTGAACTGCATGTCCGGGGGTTGGACTCAATGGCCTTTGTGGTCTCTTCCAACTCTATGTTTCTATGATTCTATAATTTGTTCCCCTGGCCTTTTGCATTGTATACTAATGCCTATTGGGGGATACTTTACATCTTCCTTTCTACAAGGTATTACCTTGGATGGGTGCAGCATGATTCATTGGAGCATGCTAGGGAGGTGCAGTTGGTTGTCTATGTTGAAATACTGTTATCTAATTCAGGGATGGGCAAAATGAGGCCCCATGGGTTGTATGCCACTCTCCTAGAGCAGCCTCTAATCCCCCAAATCCTCCTGTTTTTGTTAAAAAAATAAAGGTCTCCCATTCTAGGTACCATGGGGGTAATTTTAGTATGTATTGGGGCTTCCAAGCTTGTTTTAGGCGCAGATGGACTTTTTTTTTCTGACAGGAAATTACTTCTGGTTGCTTCCTGACTGAGAAAAAGGTCTCTTTTGGACCTAAAGTAGGCCAGGGAAGCCCCCAAAATCATCAACCCCCCCCTCCACAGCCCCAAGAAGATGCACAGAGGGCATTTTTCAATTTAAAAAATTACATAAAAATTAGGGTTGGAAGAATTAGAATCCTCCCAACCCTAGTGGGTGGCACGTGTGGCCCTTGGATCAAGGGTAGTTGGTCATTCCTGGTGTGATGGCCATCTAGGCTTCTTCTTGGAAATGAGGAAGCAGTGATATCATGTGTCCTCACCACAGTCTGAACTGACAACAGAATCTGTCATATTTTCAGTCCATTTTAGAAAAATAAATCATCCCCCCAAAAGAAACACTTAGGATATCTTTAGGTGAGGAGTGTTAGCTCAATAGCTAAGCTGTTCTTCTACTGATGGGTCTGAAGTCAAGCACGTCTAGTATATTTCATATCAGGATGTTATCAGAACGTGTCCTTTGGAATGCTGGTAAAAATTTATCAAAATTGAAGGATGAGTTTCATAATAATGTCTTCTATACATTTAAGTCCTCACATCTTGACATACTTTACTCTGCTTATCCATAATGGATCAGTCTAGGCTATAGATTCCTTTAGTAATTCAAACATGTGAATTGCTAAATTCACATCTTCATGCTTCATGTGTGACATGAAGACGTAGCAAAGCTCTCTGCCAAGACAAGTATGGGAACCATGACCCTCCAGATGTTGTTAGACTGCAAGGCCCAGAAGCCCTAGCCTGGAGTCTCAGGCAAAGAATGCTGAGAGTCACTGTTCAGCTACATCTGAAGGGCCACATGTTTCTCATCTTCCTCTAAAGTGCTGACAAACATGTGAAAACAATAATTGTTTGGAACTGTTAACAGGCTATTAATTGCAAATGATATGTTACCTTTAAACAGGACTTTCTGCTATGAATACTTATAAATACCAGATTTAGTTGTCATCTTTTCTAGAGGGTAAGACTAGGATAGGAATGGACTCAGGCCATTGAATAAGTCAGTGTAAAATAGCTCATTGCCAATAGGCAATATTTTTAAAACAAAATATGGTAAGATGAGTTTGAGGAGAAATGGACAAGTGGCCATACTAGTTCAGAATGATTCACTCACTAGAATCATAAACATTTCCTGTACAATATCCTGTTGACTGGTAAAGGAATGAATACCAAGTTATAAATGCACATTAGGTTGGCACTACCAGTAGATAAAGTGGTTGCCTCAAGTAGCTGCTTATGGGTTATCATGAAGAACATCAGATGCATAGTTACCTAATGTATTACAATCTTATCTTAACTGCTGGGATGAACAGTGGTGCTTGTGAGATTTCTGTCTCAGCTTCCAACATAACTTGACCAGTCTTGGGTACTGTCTACCTTAATTTGTGGGATAAAATTGTCTGCTCTCTCAGGTTTATGCACAAAATTTCATTAATGGCAATCCCTTTCTTTTCTTGTGTGTGTGTCTGGGGGGAGGGTATGGCCAGTGGGCTATATGTGGCCCCAGGGCTTTTCTGATATATATATATATATATATACCGGTATATCAGAAAATATATATATATATTTTCTGTATAGATAGATAGATAGATAGATAGATAGATAGATAGATCGCTATAGCTATAAAATGCTTCCCAATGCATTCTAGGACAGGGGAGGCCTTTTTGAAACAAGAAGTGAACTACTTGTTGTTAAAAAGAATCTTTAAAAATATGGCAAAAATGGCCACTACAACATCAAGAGAGTGTTTTGGGATCTTTGGGGACATTTTTAATTTTTTTGGGGGGGTGCAGTAAACAGTGCAGGCTTCCAAGTCTCCTGGGGCACTAATATGCCCCCTATTCTTCCATGGTTGCCCACCTTCAAGTTCGGCTAGAACTCTTATAGATTGCTGCAAATTGTGCTCCATATGTGAGCATCTTGTGTTTAGTAGATAAACTGTAGTATCCACATTTCTCATTTTTTACACACATTTATGAGTGTCTTTCTCGTTCAAAACTCACCCCTTGTTCTTGACCATGCTTGCATCGGAAGAGAGGGCAGTTAGATTTTCACAAAGATCTCAGTTATTGCCAGTTCTGTTATTGTGTGCCTTTAAGTCATTTCTGACTTAGCAGCAACACTAAAGTGAAGTTATCATGGGATATTCTTGGCAAGATTTGTTCAGGGGGTGGTTTATTTTTGCCTCTCTTTGAGGCCAAAAAAGTATGACTTGCCTAAGGTTACTCAGTGGGTTTTTATGGCCAAGTAGGGATTCAGACCCGGGTATCCAGAGTCGCAGTGCAACGCTCAAACCAGTTTCTGATATATGTGGAGGCAGGGGCAACATGATAAAGTGATGTGCACAAAATATTATGAGAACCTGGGGAAACAGACAAGGTTTTTCTGAACACTTGCCAAAGACATCCTGTAAACACGAAGATGATTTCAAATCAAGTGAAGGGGAGTTCATCCATCACTAATTGATTTCAGTGGGAGAAGTTCAGCAGGTAATTAAACAGTTCATTAAAGTTGCCTTTCATCTGAAAAGGTAACTTGGGACATCATGCTCATCAACTAATGTGGGAACTGCAAAAGACCAATCTGGACTTTGGTCTGAGGAAAAAGGAATATGTGTGAAGAAAGCTAGGATACAGCTACGGATTTGAGGGTCTTGCTACAGATTTGAGGGTCTTGCTCAAGGCTGTTTGTCAGAACTAGAACCATTTGCTTTCCATCCCTAGTTGTTTGCACTGCTTCACTTTATGTTATCTGTGAACAAATATTATAAAAAAACACTAAAAATGTCCTTTGTTGCATTCTCCAGAGCAGTTATCTGGAACCTCTGAACCATTCTCTAGAACTTTTATTATTTTTAAAAGTATGAAATGTGGAACAATGAAAATTAAGCTGGCTGAAACATCACAGAAAACCAAGTGTAGCATTTCCTGAAAAATGGCATTATCCACATCTAGTCAACCTGCAGTGAAATAGCCAGATTTTTTTAAAAAAAATCCATGTTTTCCTTTCTGAGGATAATGCTCTCCTTTCCCCAGTCCCATCTCATGGTGCTAATTCTTTCAGCAGAGGACGAAACCAAACTAGGACAAGAGTGGTAAATATCTGGCCCACTAGATTTAATTGGATACCAATTACCACCAGACCCAGCCACAATTATAAGAATTACTAATAATCAGAGCAGTTAAAGGTTGTTGTCCTATAATATCTGGCTTCTGGGCCACAGATTTCCTACCACAGAAATAAGAATCTGATCACAGTATCTTATCAAGAGTATTGTCACCCAAAGTATCACAGAGCACACATCATTGATGCCAGTCTCAGAATTTATGAACAGCACAAATAATTAAATAAAGAAGCCTCTGAAGAACATGTAGGTCTTATCCTCACAAAGTACAATAAAGTGATGGGATGAAATAGATAAGTGCTATCTACTCTCCATTTTTTTCCCCTCTTCAGAAGATCCTAGTGGGATGCGTCACTGGTCCTTACTCTCATATATTTTGATGCTGCCCTCTCAGATTCATCTAACTCTGTTTCTGAGATTATAGTCTCATTGTCACCAAACCTTCTGAATTATTTTGTTACAGAATTCCTCAGTTTTTATTCTCGTTTGCATAGCAAGTTACTGGGAGTGAGAGAATATGAATATTCTGGAATGAAGTTGTTTGAAAAGAAGCAATTTATTCCTAAGAGGAAGAGCAAACACAAATCAAAAACTCCAAATGTAAAATCTATTTTAGCAACAGCAAGCTGGGATTAAATCAGATAGTTTTCTTATTCCTTGTTACATTTATATCCATTCCTCTAAGAAGCTCAAATGCTTGTTTTCTAGATCCTCTGTATTGATTTGGCAGGGACAGTCCTGCTTAATCCTGTGTTGTCCCACTCTTCAGCTGTTTTTAAAATGTCCCTGTTTTATTTCCTCTCATTACCCACCCCCCAGCCTTTGTCCTTGGCTTACTTCCAGAGTGCAAACGTATGCCATTTCCGCACTAGACTGTTATAGCACTATCATTCCACTTTCAACATCCTATGGAATCCTGGAATCTGAAACCGCAAACCCCAGGATTCCATAGGATGTTGAAAGTGGAATAATAGAGCTATAATAGTCTAGTGTGGAAATGGCTATAGTTTTGTAAAAGTGCAAAACTTGAGGAGGAGGAGAGGAAAGGAGTTGGAAGAATCTTACCCTTCCCTGTAGTTTCAGGCAAAATCAAATTGCTACAGCCCTTCCTAGCTTCTGTGCTCATATTGATTAATAACTTCTGCCATCTTGACAACACTCTTATGTTGCTTGGCTATATGTGTCCCAGTTTGCACCTGTAAAAAGCTGGAAAGTATAGGTCCCCCTCTCCGTTTTAATAATCACAACCACATTAGCCCAGAGTAGTAAGCTAAATGGCCACAATTGTACAGCACTCTAACCATTACACTACATTCTCTCTCTATCTTTTCAAACACATTCAATTGTAGCAGTTTTTCATTTATATTAAGTACTGGTAGTAGTAAATAATTTTTCTTTAATGCAGCATGCCTTTCTGTCTAAAGCCCTTATCACCTAAGTTTTTGCTTCCTGTTTTCTCTTACAACCAACCTCAACAGTCAACTGTCACATCAACTCTCTTCAAAGTGTCAGCAGCTGTCTTCCCCTCCCACCTCCAATATCCTGAAAGGAGTTTCCCTTCCTCAATGCAGGACCACGTACATGTGCATGTCTTTCCAGTGCAAGTCTTGACATTATTCTCCAGATGACAAATCACCCCATAATACCAGTCAATTATGCATCCATTTGTAATTTAGAAATACAACTGTAAACAACTAAAGTCCATTTTGCCACCAGTGGTAAGCTGGTCTGGAATATATCACTTTATTCTACAGGTATACCATTGAAATTCTTCTGGATATAACACAAAAATGACATCTCTCTGCAGAGAAAACTAGAGGTTCACCCGGAAGTGTATAAAAGGATTATCTGCTACACTTGGGAAGTAAATTCATCACATTCTTATCACTCATATTTATTCCTCTCTAGAGGTGAACTCAGGAAAAACCGGTCCTTCTAGTTGAAAGCAGCCAGAGGCAGCTGTGTAGAGCATTGATTGGCTGGCACTCGTGACAAGATGAACTCTGCTCTGCACCACTTCCTTGAAGCAGTTTTGAAGTATTTTAAAAGGAGTTTCCTTTAAAAAAAACTTGGCAATATACAAATGGCATTTTGGAAAACAAGGAAAGAAAGACTGCTTGAAGCATAGTGGGTAGGTGATGCAAGGCAGAAACACAAAAGTGACAATAGAAACAGTGGTGACCACTGTCTTGTGAAGGCAGGGGAAAGGTGCTCAGGAAAAGAAGAAAAAGCAACCCACAACATCTATTAGACTTGTAACATTGGAGATTACTATTGTATATGATAACAACAGCATGTATTGAATACGCTAAAGTATGGAAAACACAGCAAATACCTACAATAGAACTATGGTGGGGAACCTTTATTGAAAACAAAAACGCTGACATAGTCTCTCAAAGATTGAATGGGAAATCAGATGATGAAATTCAGAAAGAATGGCAAATTGTAGGTGATTGCTGGGTGATGCCTGATAGAAGTCTATAATTCATGGTAATATGTGGAAAAATTCATTGTGATGATTACAGTAGATATCATGAAGCAGGAATATGGAAAATGAAATGCGAAGTTCCAACATGTAAAATAGTTGAAAAATGCAGTACAATGATATAACTATGTTAAGAGATATTGGAAATGAAATCTAGATCCGTTTGGAAGAATCAAGAAATAATTCAAGTGAAATAGCAGCAACAAACGTTTGTTTTATCTGTGAAACTTTAATAAAATGATTTTTAAAAAAAGATCTATTAGACCTGTCTGTATTATATTCTATATAAATTTTGGAGGTCGGGGGTAAATGTTCTAACCTGTATGTCTCTCTACATAGAGTTTTCTAGTGCCCTATTCAAGCATTCTAGTTCTATATACAAAAGGTTGTGGGTAAAATGTAGCCCTCCAGATGTTGTTGGACTGCTAATCCCATAAGTTTCAGACATCATAGCCAGTGATGAGGACTGGGAGGCAGGTTATGGAATCCAGCAATATCTGGATAGGTATACATTCCCCATCTGTAGCACACTGGATAATTTCATTGAGTGAACTGCCATTGGTAGTCCAAACGGTTATGATCTAGGTACCAATTTGCCATTTGTGGAAACTTCTCCTTAGTGCTTAATTCTCATGCATCAAAATAGGGCTTTCCATGGGAATATAGGAAATTGATAGCATGTCAGATTACTTGTCCATTAGTTCAATGTTTTATATCTAGAAGCTCTATAGAAGGTCTCCCATGGCATGCCATTGTAAGACTGGGAAAATCTCCCATCTGAAACTGTTAGAGTTGCTGATTGTCAGTATATAGGTGATGCTGAACCAGATGGACCAATGTATAAAGCAGCTTCTTTTGTCCCTTATACTCTAGTATTATCCACTACAACAGGAGCAGTTATCCAGGGTCTCAGGAAGAGGTCTTTTTAATCACTTCCAAAGGATCCTCTTTATAAAAAAACTTGGAGATGCTGGAGATCTGTACTTTTTGACTTATGTATTCAGGGTATATGTGTTCTAACACAAAGCTATGATCTCTTCTCCAGTATTTCATTGAGATATGTTTGGCCACGCATCATCACAGTGTGGTCAAGATTGCTACAGTTATTAATGAAGAAGGACAACACAGGCTGAGACAGACTGCAGAACTTTGCTTTTTGCTGTGCCTTTTAAGAAGGGCAAAATTCCACTTTCTCTTTTCCTTTCCCCCCATTGAGTTAATTGAGTCAAACTACTTTGGCACTTTAAACTCAATTTGCAACAGCTGAAGTCAGCTGAGGACAAGGGGTGAAAGGGTGAGGGAAGGAAAGAGAAACTGGTAAATTTTAAAAGGAGCGGAAAAGTGGGATGATAGAGAATTAGTCAGATCTGTCCCTTCCCAGCTGGGACAGTTGAGAGATATGCCATTTGCTGCAACATCATCTCCCTTCTTATTTATAATCAGACAGCAAGCAGGCAGGCATATATATTATTCTAAATGCTAATTTTATATATTTTACTAAAAAAAATTATTTTCCTTTTCTATGGCAAAATTGCCCTTATTCTCTTGTAAATGGGTTTAGTGTCAGAGTAGCAAGAGCAAACTCCTTTTCATTCTTGCAGCTGTGACAGTGCCATGATTTAAGTGAGTTTAAAATGAACATACTTAGAATATTTTTTAAAACCAAGACAATCAAACCGGTTTTCTTTGCATGTGTGGCTTTGTGTTGTAGCTTATCAAGACAGTAGAAATATGGAACGGCAAAGGTTGGAGAAAACTGTTAATTGTGTGCTCTGTAAGTGAAACAATACACGTGGCCATCCAAAGAACAGAAGTTTATTGTACTTTAGCAACTTGCCATTTATACACAGTTAAAACTTGAGAAATAATTCACTAGCACATTATAGAATTTAAAATTCTAAAATTATTCCCTTCAACTATCAGATTTTAGATAACTTTCTATACAGCCATGTTGCATGTATTACACAGCTGCAAAGTACTGACAGGAAATTTAGACGTTCTGAAAAATGCATGTCAACATTAGACAGCAGTGTGATGTACAGGCTAGTTCCATGTTCAGACTATAGCCTTAGAGATTTCAAAAGCTTTATCCAGAACACTGATGAAACAACACTACACCTTGGCAGTTGCCAATGGAACATTGGATCTGCAGTACTATATAGGCCATTACATTTCAAAATTTGCACGCACTGCTATCCCATTTATTCACGAATCAAAATAACAATTTACACAGTTTCCCTGTCCACTCCTTCCACGTCCTCACTCAGCGTGCCAATAGCGTGACCTTGCAACCACATCTGTTCATTCTTATGGATTGTTACCCAAACATTCCCAGGCTCCCAGCTTCTTAACCATCACCTCATCCCATCCTTTCCCCCTACACAGCAAAACATCTACATCATTTCTGCACTACACTGTTATAGTGCTATTATTCTGCTTTCAACATTCTGTGGAATCCTGGGATTTGCAATTTAGGGAGGGGCATTTAGAATTCCCAGCCAGAGCGCTCTTTGGCCTCAGTAAACTACAAACCCCAGAATTCCACAGGATGTTGAAAGTGGAATAATAGCACTATAACAGTGTAGTGTGGAAATGGCCCTGAAAGCTAAAATATAACCATGGCAAGGAGAGTGCAGCTAATATAACAGCAGAAAACAAACTTTCACAGAATATGACCTTCCCTTCATCAATTTTAATAGTGGGTAGATAATATTTATTTCTAAGATCATTACATCTGAAACAATTGATGAAGACTTGAGTATTATCTTCAACAGATAGAGAATCACAACTGCATGTTCTGTGCTACTTAGGTGTCCCCTTTTGCTGACTCTTCCAATGTGCCAAAGGGATAACGTTCCACATTGCATGAGTAACATTACTCTCATCTTGATTTGGCAAATCTGTCAGGTATCTGCTTCTGAATCATAGAATCATAGAAATGTAGAGTTGGAAGAGACCACAGGGTCCATCCAGTCCAACTCCCTGCCATGCAGGAACACCCTCAAAGCACTCCCGACAGATTACCATCAAGCCTCCGCTTAAAAACCTCCAAGGAAGGAGACTCCACTACACTCCGAGGCAGCATATTCCACTGCCGGACAGCCCTGACTGTCAGGAAGTTCTTCCTGAGGTTCAGGTGGAATCTCCTTTCCTGCAGCTTGAATCCGTTGCTCCTTGTCCTGGTCTCTGGAGCAGCAGAAAACAAGCCCTCCCCTTCCTCTACGTGGCATCCCTTCAAATATTTAAACATGGCTATCATGTCCCCTCTTAACCTTCTCTTCTGCAGACTAAACATACCCAGCTCTCTAAGTCTAACCCCATAGGGCATGGTTTCCAGGCCTCTCACCATTTTGGTCGCCCTCCTCTGGACTTGGAGCAAGCTTGTCAATATCCCTCTTGAATTGGGGTGCCCAGAACTGGACACAGTATTCAAGATGAGGTCGAACCTTTGTTTAACCAACATGCTCACAGCCACTGATAGAGCCGGTGAATTACAAAAATTAATTGTCCACTGCATGAAGAATTTATTTGGCAGTTTGTCCTGGACAGTCTAGTAATCAATCTCACTGGATTCTGATATTCTACTAATCAATCTCAATGGATTGTGATGTTCTACCAATCAGTCTCACTGAATTCTAATAATCTGAGAAAGGAACAAAATGTTTATCTTTGTCCACTTTCTTCACATCATATGTAATTTTATGAACCTCATGTTGTATTTATCAGAAGGAGGGAAGAGGCCAACCTAAAGGGGAATACACTTTGGCTCCTAAAATGAAAACTCAAAACACTTTTTTGTGATCTTAACCACATCCCCTACAATTCCCCTGGAACTAAACTCCTGCCCCTCTAGTGTTTAAATGTGGAACTGTAAAGTCTGTACATGGACCTAGTAAGCAATTTAGATGAAAGAATCACACTGTAATTGACAGTGGACACATCCTCATACTGCTCATATCTTATTTTATAGTATATCTTGCTATTTAAGCAAAATGCACCCAGCTGGCTGTATTATAGTACACAGCTTTCAAAGTATTCACATTGTTCATGAACCTCTGTTTATTATTCAGGATCAGAGTAATATTTCATAAGTGTATGTAAATAAGAATTCTTTTTTGCTGGACTGAAATCTGATAACAATGTCTTTGACGCCCTGCTTTTTCTGCAGTCCCCTTCACCCTGTCTTCCATGGAGTAGTTTGATCTTTTAGTACCATCTAATAAATGCAAACAGCTACTAATGTGAACCAGAGAGGTTCATGTACCCAAAGCCAGAAAATGGTATAAAACAGTGTGGATGCTTACCAAAATTATAGAGATACGTAGTAATAATTACAGCTGAATTCAACTAGCTAATAAAATAACATGGCAGTATGCCATAAAATATTTAGCACACACCGACACAGAACAATGTTACACAAGTATAGATCAATGAAATTATTACCATGTAGGTAGCATTTTTAATAGGCATAATGATACATAGTTTTAATATTTTCTTCAATCTCGATGCAGCCCTACAAGCTTGTAATAACAACTTTTCCCAGGCCACCCTAGAGATTACTGCTTAATGTAACACTATCAATTAACTATGGTTAAGCAACCACGAATTATACTCTCTCTTCCCTTATAGAACATAAATGCCTCAATATGCATTTGACTTTTACATTGTTCCCCAGGTTAAACATGGTTTGGATGAAGCAAGATTCTCAACTCCGAATATGAAGCCAGCTTCAAGTAGACTGGGATCACATAGCAGTGAGAAAAAGTACTTTGTATGTGTTCAAATGTGTCCTTGCCTTACGCAGAATTTGAAAAAAGTTACTTTTTAGGCCACAACTTCCATAGTTTCACCATCATCAATGGAACTGTAGTCAGCAGCCATACTAGCTGGTGGATTCTGTAAGTTATAGTAAGGATTCTGTAAGTTTATAACAGTAAGTTATAAAACAAAACAAAACTGAACATTTTCCACGTGGAGATTTTAATTTAGATGTTACTAAGGCCGCTCAGACTAAATCCAGAATATTGTTAATATTCATTTATGAAGTGTCTAAGTATTGCAGTTGATTAACTTGCTTTTCATAAAAATATCAGCTGAATGTTGGATATTTGGAGCTAGAGATTTAGAAGAGAATAGTGATTTAGAACAGAATGTCCTAATTGGAAATATATATGCCCAATTAAGACAGACCCATTGAATCAATGGGACTGACATAAGAGTTGGCTTAACAACAACACTGGTCTTATTAGATTTAGGCCAAAAAAACAGACAGTGAAGAGCTGGAAATACAAGAGTCCTCCCCTGCAAAAAAGCAAGTGAAAGGTCAGTATTAGACTGCTATTAAGCTGAAAAAAAAAATAAACAATTTTCTCACATCTTTAATTGTCTGAAGGAAGAATTCTCTTTGGAAACCATATCTATGCTAACAAACTTTCTTGATTACTTCAGGCAGACTTTAGTCATATAAATGAAGAGTGTCTTCCCAAAACATATACCACTAAAAAGGAGAAAAAATATACAGATTCATACAACATTTATGTATGGCAGGGGCTATGTACAGATGCAAATTTAGAATTAACTGTTATAATCCAAACAGAGAGGAAGACTCTAGCCCCTTGACCTACATGTTTGCCAGCTTTGCAGCTGCTTGGTTTGAAAGGGCAACTTCAAAGTCCTTTTATTGTGAAATAAAATTTGGGTAGGACAGCCCTTCAGAGAACACTTTCATACAAAGGATTTTCTTTTTTGATCTCATCGAATAAAGTCCTGTTATCTGGAAAGTGAGGCACATGACCAGCCTACAAAATTAGATAGGCAGTATTTTGAAACATAAAACCCATAGCATCACTGAAATCTTCACAAGAACTTTCAGGAGAATTTCCAAGGATACACATTCTGGGTGTTGGCAAGAGTTGTTGATAATTGGTTGTAGCTCATTGAGGGAATGTATACTTTGTGGGCAGATAGTCCTATATTCAGTGCCCTGTGTTTCCAGGTAGGACTACATAAAGCTCCTTTCTGAAACCATGCTATTGGTGTGGAGCGGAGGAGCATGTGACAGTGGTAGATATAGACAGGGTAGTTTCCTGGGCTGGCAGCTGGTGTGACCAAAGTTGATGTTTCTCTCATCTTCCTCACATCACCACTCACTCACTCACTCACTCACTCACTCACTCACCCACCTACCCACCTACCCACTCATATATCCCTGCACTTTACTTTCTTGATCTTTTAAAAGAGTTTGCTACTTCAAAGCACATAGAAGCAGCATGGTGTCTGCTCAAAATAATTGTACCTTCATATTCCAGTCTCAAAGATATTTGTAGCAGCAGTACAAAGTGTTGTTAGGTACTGTAGCCACAGTGTGGTGTCTCCTACTATGTTTACCAGCAGTGTGGAATATCTTTTCCATCAGATATTTGGTATTCAGGTTTGTACACCAACAGAAAAGATAGTGATGGCAATAGAAATTCCTCAAAGATTGCTGGTAAACAGGCCAGTGTTATCCTTTGCATCATTATTACCTATGTGCATCAAATGTGATATGGCACCTAATGTTCTTGGTTCTTGACAGCGTAAAGCACAGGTTATGCTACTGTTTACATTAGGAATGGGAAAGGTGCAACCTGCAGGCCACATGGGATCCTTGGGACCCCTAAGTTGAACCCATGGGGCCCCACAAAACCCCTCAAACTTAACCAGATTCCCCCCATTTTAAATGTTTGGGAGGAGTTCATTTTGGGCTGATTTCTGGCTCCCAAGCCATTCCAGTTCTCCCCAGACCACATAAAAATACAACAGTTTGCTCCTCTAAGCAATCAGACCCCCAAACCTCCACAAAATAGACCAAAAAAAAAAAAGCAAAAAAAAGCAAAATGACAACTGGAAGTGATATCACATGACTTTGGATGCACTGAAATATGCTGCTACAGTCAGCTGGATGGGTGCGGCAGGAAGGAAAAATGGTCCCTGCCCAGTTGCCCACACCTGGTTTGCACATCAGCACTAAGATCATTTCTCCCAAGACACATTGTTGCATTCCACATTTATTTCAGCTCTGTAATCTTCAGGTAATTCTTTGCAAGCATTCATGTCACTACTTCACCAACCAGCAACCATCTGAAACAGGATGGAGAACTTCAGGTCATTCAGTATTGGAGAGTACTACTCCTATCAGGCTACTGAGCATGGTCAATGCTAATGCATCATGGGAGTCATCCAAAGTATTTGGCAGGCTAAATTTCCCCAACTTTGATCTAAAGGATATAGGAAATGAGTCATATGCCAATGAGGTGTGTATGCATTTTGCAATGCAAGTTGATGCATGTTTAGTGAGAAGCAAGTTTTCAGTGGGGCTTATCCCCTAGTAAATCTGTGTAGGGTTGTAGCCTAAGATTGCTGTATGTCAGCCTCAAAGGGAACAGAAGTACATGGATAAATCTGTTTGCTGTGCTAAATTAGCCTACACCAGAGCTTCTCATCACATGGCTGTGTTACTTGTACATTGTTTTTTTTGCTTTCTTTAAGCTTGGCAGATTAACCATTTTCCACCATAGTGAATTCATATTGTCCTGTTTGTTCCTGCTTTTTCCCTGAATGCATTTAGACATCACTAAATTAAAGTATTGCTCTCCTATGGGGCTCCAGAAGAAAGAGATAATGGCCCCAAATAAAGGAAAAAATGATTGCCCACTAGGAAGTGAAAGCTAACATCACTTTTCAGTCTTGGACATGATGAATGCAGTAATAGTTTTACAGGCATCTTACTGTGACCAGATCAGATAATGCTGGAGAGACAAACAGCTGCATCAGCAAAGAGTGGCATATATGGCATCTGGGCCAAACACTTGAACTGAAGAGAGGTTTGTTTTCTGTTGAAGGAACCATTATTACAGCAATCATTTTGCAGCCTTTGAGATTCTGTAATTTGTTCTTGCTCTCATTCAAATAAAGGTGCACACTCAACAAATTAACATTGTTATCAGGCATAAGATAGCCATTATCAATTCAGTTAACTTAATCCTCTTCCCATTGAGACCTGCCAGCCTGCAGAGTCCTTGCAGCAAGATCAGGAATCCCATGGCCCCCTAGATGTTGTTGGATTCCAATTTTCAACAGCCCTAGCCAGCATAGCCAGTGGTAAGGAAGCTGGGAGCTACAGTTCAGCTACATCTGGAGGACGATGTGATTCTCACCCCACTGTACAGTAATACCTGAAAGGAGGACAAACATTAATTTCTAGCAGCTGTCTGGAAATTCTGGAACAGTTTGGATCTGAGAGAAAGAAAAGGCATAGCTTTAAATAACATTAGTAGTCTTTCTTGTTTTGTATCTTCAAGTCAACTCCAGCTGATGGCAACCTGACCATCAGGCTTTCTTTGCAAGATTTCTGCAGAGGAGTTTTGTCATTGTCTTCCTCTATGTCTGAAAGAGTGAGACTTGACCAAGGTCACCCAGTGGGTATCCATGGCAAAGCAGATACCCTGTCTCTCACAGTTCTAGTCCAATGCTCAAACTACTACACAACTCTAGCTCTTACAAGTCTACTCATTCTGATAAGCAAAACAAAATGGAGCCAAATTACATATGAAAAATATGCTTAGAAACTTGCAAAACATAAAATATCTTATCACTGTCATGTCTTGACTTTCTAAAATATGTGAACACGTCACCAAATATCCATAAGCCACAGGTTACTCTTCGTTGTCATAGATGGACATTCATTAATGTAATGATAAATATCATAAATTTTATTTAGTCATTGCAACTGAGCTAGAACAGATTCTGTCTTCTGTTTTCCTGTGATTCTTATCAAAAGACGTTTTTATTTTTTTTTAACTGGTGTTTGTGTGTGTATGTGGTATATGCCTAAAACACGAGAAGCAACAGCATAAAAATCTTTATAAAATGAACATGGAAACAATCACAAAGTAGGAATTACATTGTTTAAGTAATATAATTATTCATGGTCAAAATGTCCTGATAGAAATGCTAAATATGCAAAATTAGTCTAATATCTGAGTAAAATGTAAGTTATACAGAGTACAGCAAACTACAGAAAGGTGCACTTGGAAAAGTGAATTCCAGTGGCCAGTGGGGATTTCTTCTAATTCTTTGACTTCAATGTCAGTTCCATAACTTCTTCAATTAAATATGCCACAGAGAATGGATAGTAATTCTGCAGCTCTTCAGATGTTTTTGAAATGCAGCTTGCATCAGCCTCAGCCAGCATAGCTAATAATGAGGAATGCTGGGAACTCCAGCTCAACATCATCTGGAAGGCTGTGCTTTGCCCACAAAAATCATTGATGTAGCTACTTATTATTAATGAGACCTACTTTAAGCTAGGAGAAGGGAACCAGTTGATTCTCATGAATTGCAAGCCTTCATGTGTGATTTTGGGGTATTGTCAAATTCTGGGATTGGAATCAGGGCCCGAAGTGGATGAGATCACCCTTTTCTCTCCCTCCATCCTTGCCTAGCTGGCTGCCAAGGGTGGGGCATGTTGGTCTCCAAACTGACCACCTGCAGAGGTATTTTGAAATTAGATCTGACAGAGCTGATTTAAAGCTTCCTTGGTAAACCTGAGACATGGAACACATATCCCACAGGCTGGCATGTTTATGACATTATTGGTCTGTTCTTTACTATGTTCATTATGAGATCACAGCTATGGAGCTGAGCTTTCAGTTTTTCTAGGTTCTTTTTTGAATCCCATTGTCACTCGGACGGGCCAAAAATCTTGTCATACCTTCAGCTGCTGTTACTGACTAGGCTGTCATTGTGTAAAAGGGGCAAGGCATTGTTAGGACTGACATTTTCAGTGTATTTTCATAAACACTAACAGCTACAGTGACAGTTATTCTTTCAATAGCTACTGACAGTGTGCTGAGCTCTGAAATGGAATAGAAATACCCATTCATTGTAACCTAAAGCAGATTTTGGACAGGTATGTACAAACACTGATGACTGAGCAAATAGGACAGACAAAAATTATAGCAGCATAGAAGTTTCTTCAGCCACTGTTCAAAACAACCAGCTTTTCAGCTGGCTTCTTCCAGGTATGCTCAATTGTTCCCTGTGAGCCTTCTAGATACATCTTCTTAGTTATCAGCTCCCTTCCATGCATCTTAGGGATGAGAGTGTTAGTTTTGGAATAGATGCATGCAACCTAGCCAAGTTCAAATCTCTTCAAAGAGATGTTTGCAGAATGACACATCACTATAACTTGGCCTAACCTACTCCACTAGATTAGCATAAGGCTGTAATTTCACTCATGGGCCATTCTAAGGTTTTTAAGACCAATTACTGTACCAGCATGGTGAGCATTGGACTATGATTCTGAAGACATGGGTTCCATTCCCTGCTTGGCCATGGAAACCCACTGGGTGACCTTGGGTATGTCATGCACTCATAGCCCCAGAAAACCCCATGATAGATTTGCTTTAGGGTCACCATAAGTTGGAAATGACTTGAAGGCCCACAACAATATCTATACGGAGCTGAGGTTTAAAATCATTCAGCCCTCCAGATGAGGGTGGACTCCCCTTCAACAATGGGAGTAAGGACTTCTGGGGACTGTCATTCAATGCCTCTTGAAGGATCTCATATTCTTTGCCCTGGTATAGAGATTTCTGCTTAGAAAGTGTAAGATCTCTGTTATACAGTGAACTCCTCTCATGATGTGCAGTCATGTTCTGCATTCATAGGCAAAAATACAGGGCAACCCTGTTATCCTGATTCTGCTATTCACTTCTGTTTTTCTTAAAGGTTATTCTTGTTTTTCCAGCTCCCAGGGAAAATTAGCAGTCAAGCTGCAGACACATATAGAAGGGGGCCAGTTCTTCTGTATTTTCCTACAAGATCTACTTTTTCAATTAGAGTATGAGGGCATATTCAGCATTCTAAACTGCCCAAATCTGACTACATGTGGCTCCTTTTCATCTGGTGGGTGTCGATATATAACCAAGTGCATAAAATTTGTCTCCAACACTCAAATGTGCATTCCCGATGTTGTCCTTTTTGTCCGTCACACACCAAACATATGTCAATGCTCATTTGCATGCAAGTATTTCCAGAAGTCACAACATAAAAGTGACAGAAGAAGTGAGGAACAACACCTCAAGGGAGGTTCTGATCTATGTTTTGGTATTTTTTGAAGCCTACAATCAGACCAGGTTCTTTTTATATTACTTGCCAGGGATGAGTTTCCCTGAAGACACAAGGCATTCTAGGACACAGCTAGATTCTGCAGCTCTTCACCCATCATTCAGAGAAAAGGAAATGACAATTGTTGATGTTAATACTGCTTCTGCTCCCTTGGCAGACAAGCACCTGCCACCAGAACATGCAAGAAGTTACAAAATTGCACTTGTTAACACCAAACTGATGGAAAGCCTACTTCCCCTTTGACAAGTTGTCCTCCCCTAAGAGGTAGGAAACAGCCAAGTTCTGCTGATCATACTAAGGTTTTCCAAACCTAGGCAAAACAGGATGGGGGTATGCTTTTAAGACACTAGGAGCTAATACTTCAAAATGTACAATGGTTTAATACAGATCTATTTCCTATATATCTTAAAAATTCTTTCTAGAATCATAACCTGGTGACTGTGGGGCTGTGTAAAAGCTTCTTTAATTGGAAGTGTGCATTGCATTGTTTTTCACTGATATTACCGTATCTTGATTTTAAATGATTTTGTACCATTTTAAAGTATAGTTGGCTCTCCATATTTGTAAGTTTAATTTTCATAGATTTGATTATTTGCGAATTTCTCTAACCTCTGTCTGCTCACCTCAGGCATCTCTTTTCTGGAGGAAGCTTCCTTTTTTGGTGGTTCCAATCAAGCCCTTTAAAAACACACCCCTCAGCCAGCTAAGGATGGCTTGCAGCCCAATTCTCAGCACCATGAAGCTTCTCCTGATGCTCCCACACACACCAAAGGAAGGAGGAGAGGTAATAGAAAGTATAGGGCCACCGTGCCAGCACACCCCTTCCCTCTGCTTTTCCTGACATGCTTTGGACCCAGGGTGCTTGTTCTCCCCACCTCGGCTTGCCCCTGCTTCCAACAGACACACACACACACACGTTTGGATATTTGAGATTTACCACTTTTGCAGGGGTCCTGCACCTCTAATCCTAGCAAATGTGGAGGATTCACTGTACTGATGACTGAACATGGTATTATATTTAATATATCTTATTTAAGTGTGATTGAACCTGTTATTACTAATTTTTAATCCATGTACCTTGTTTTAACTCATGTGTGAGCCACCCTGTGTCCCATTAAGTAGAAAGGTGAGATATAAATTAAATAAATAACATAAAAAAATAAAAATAGGCATAGAATGACCTCAGTTTTGTTTTTATTTTTTTCTGGAACGGAATTATAGTAAAGGCATTCCATTTTATTGGAAACATTTTTCAGGTTGAAAACAACTTTCACAAAGTTCCATACAGATTTTAAGCTTACAGGGAACGCCAATGAACAAAGTATTCTGAATAACTATAAGCTTAAGTGTAGGTAAAGAAGCCTTTCACAAACAAATTCCTATCCCAAGGGTGTTGTAATACTCTCTGAACAGCATACTGACCACAATGGAGCCAAGCCTTGTCCCACAGATTCTATGGCTGGCCTAGGCAACTCTGGCAGGTTGGAGAGCCAATTCTCTCCTTCTTGGATCCTTTCGAGATGCACATGCTGTCAAAAAAATGAGGGAAAAATGTATGTACACTTTTGGTTTTGAAAAGTTTTTTAAAAATGTTAAACAATATAGGGGACAGGATGTATGTGACCTATCAAAAAGTGAATTGCCATTTCTGGAAGCTACAAGGAGAAGCAATGTGTATATGTATATGCATGCATATTAAAAAAAAACAAAACCAGAAGAAAGTCTGGGGGGGGGTCTTGGCCACAAAACCAGCCCTGAGTGTGCCCCAGGGCAGCAGTATGCGGTGGCTGCTGCGCAGGATGGGGGTTCATGGGAAGTATCAGATGCTTGGAAAGGAGGATGTGCCAGAAACGGTCTTGAGCATGATATAGGAGTGTTACTCATCACCAATTTGCGTCATTTGTAGCAATTTCCATGATCTGTAGCAATTTCCATGAACTATAGGCAAGATGACAACAGACACAGATGGAAGGATCACCAGCAGTGTTTAGCTTCTTTAACACTATGGATGTTCTTGAAACACAGCAAAAACCAGTGACAACACTTTTTCTGGATTAATTTGCTTTAATTTCAATTGCATAGAGGTTGTGACATGACCCAAACCATATTGCCAAAGACTACTCTTTATAATGGAACCTAAGAGCAGCTATGGTGAACGACAGGGGACAGATCCCATTTCAAAGAACTGGCATTTCAAAGAACTGGCAAAAGTTCTAAGGATCCTGACCCAAGGTAGCTACAACAAAGAACAGGTGCATATGATCACTACAGGACTCCCATTAAGATGACATTATTTGTCCTGCACATGAACCTTGTACATATTAGTAAAGCAGGGCTGGGACAACTTTTGCTCTTCAAATGCTGAATTTCAGCTCCTGCCAGCATAACAAATGGTCAGGCACAACGGTAGTTCTAGCTCTGCATTATCTGGATGGCCACAAGTTCCTCATACTTGGAATAAAGAGATATAGCAAACAGAGGTAGCTATGAACAGCCCCTGTAACTGGCCTCCAATTGGAGGATTGGTCCAAGACTTCCTAATGTTCAGGTGGACTCTCTTTTCGTGTGATTTGAAGCCACTGCTCTGTGTCCTATCTGTGTCCTAGTATTTGGAGCAGCAAAAAAAAAAAAAAAAAAAAGGCTTGATCCATCTTCCATATGATATCCCTTCAAACATTTAAACATAGCTATCGTGTCACTCTTAACCTTCTCTTCTGCACACTAAACATACCCAGATCCCCAAATTGTTCCTCACAGGGCATCTGTTGCCCTCCTCTGGACACATTCCACCTTGACAATAACCTTTTCAAGTGTGGTGCCCATAAATGGACACAGTATTCCACCTGGGGTCTGACCAAAGCAGAATAGAGTAGTACTATTACTTAGGCCTGGGGTTTGCAGCCTTTGGTCCCTTACTTGTATTCCTGTATCTGTCCAGACATTATAGCTAAATAAGGATTAAGAAAGAAATATATGATTGCTCAGTAAATTGCTGACCAGGTGGCAAACCAATGGATCAAAACAAAGAAAGCTGCATTGTGCTGAGTCAGACTTTTGGCCTATCTAGCATAGTGTTGTCATCTCTGATTAGCAGCAGCTCTTTGGGGATTTAGGCAGCATTGGTTCCTGGTTTAACCTAGGCCATTTCCGCACTAGACTGTTATAGCACCAGCTGGCCTCTCCCTAAACTGCAAACCCCAAGGCTCCATAGGATGTTGAAAGTGTAATAATAGTGCTGTAACAGTCTAGTGTGGAAATGGCCCTAGAAATCCTGGCATTTTCTGCTTATCTCCCATCCAAATCCTAACTGGGTCCAATGCTGCTTAGCTTCCAAAAACAATCAAGACCAGGTACGTTCACTGTTTTATGGCTGGATACTGATTTGCCTAGATGCTTACATGGAAAAAGCAGGGAGCTATGACTTTTGCAATCCATTGCAATGTTCTTTGAGGGGACAGGGCAGTCTACTGAAAAACAACATGGGATATGGTACTGAAGGATAAAAAACAATTGTTCTCATCACCATCACTACCAAAAAAAGCATTCCTCCGTACCCCGACAGTAGCACCCGCCCCTCCACTGGGTCCAAGTTTTAACAAGAAGGAACATCTGTTCACAGAATAGGAAGTCTGGATCCATCCCATAATATACATAAGTCCTACCTATACTTTGTTATTGGTTATCCAGACACAAGGTGCTCTACATCATACATGTTGAATCAAACAAAACCCACACTATACATGGAAGACCGCTAGATAACATAGAAACACAGCAACATTTTGATCAGTTCAACTGTGTTTTAATAAGGGATTTTTTGAATCACTGTAGATACCATCTACAAAATAATGAATATTATTTTGGTGGTTTACAAATTGTTGTGAATTGCAAAATCAAATTATACACCTAAGTATTAGAGAGTATCTAAAGAAAAAGACGGTGTTACAAGTTTAAATTTCAACTTTGAGCTCTCCTTAAAAACAGGAACATCGTAACACCTTTTTGGAATGACCTATATTCACCACTATAAAGCTGGCAGGAATGGCAGACTGTCACAGATTCTGGCAGGTGGATTCCAATTAAGACTCAAAACATTTTTAAAGATATTTAAAAAAATAATGTGGTCCTCTTTTCAGTTAAAATGTTTTAAAAAGTTAAACAAAGCATTATGGTGTCAATAATCAAAAAAGAACATTAATATTTTTTGTGTGTGTTAACAATAGGAACTCTGGTGCTGAAGGACTTTCCAAAGTAAAAAGCAGTTCTCTTTGGGGATATTAGTCAATTAACTTAAGAAAGTTCTGTTTTAGGAGGACTTTTCTTTTCTGCTGCGAGGCGAGTCTGCTCCATTTGAGGTTAATGTTCCATTTATTCCATTTTCTAAAAATAAGAAAACACATATAGTTAATACTCTTTCTTTTAAGTACCAAACTTAGAACACCTCAAGACTTACAACCTCTTGACACCATTTCTGTAGAATTAATTTAGTAGGAAGTCAGACTTTAAGGATACAGGAGCAACCCTGCTAGAAATGGAACTTGGAAATGGAAATTTAGACCATAATACCCAGAGGCCTCTAGGCTGACTGGGAATTATAGCTCAAAAAGTAACTTTTACATGCTTTGCGAAGAAGTAAAAAAATAAATAAATCTGGATTACAAAATATATATAGTGCCACTATAATCCCAGACATATGTTTTATTTAAGTTATAAGGTAACTGCCCTTCGTAAATCTTCATTCGAGGGTAGTTTACAATACAGGTGTCCCCTGCTTTTTGACGACTCATTTTTCAACATTCCACTCTTTCTACTATTATAAATTACATTTACCCTTCTTTTGATGCAATCTCTTTTGTCAGTTTTGTCCTATTCCGGCAGGGAACAAGAGGGAAATATGGAACCTCCATAATTCCCTCATGTTTCTTACAGGAAGAAGGCAAAGAGGAGAAGAACTGATGAAAAAATGGGTTCTACTTTTCAACTAATCCCACTCTCAGACAGCCCTAACCTGTCAGATAAGCAGGGGATGCCTGTACAATTCTAAACCCAAACCCCACCAAAAACTGCATGTTAAAAAAATATATTCATTCTGTTAATGAAACAGCAAAATGGAATAGCCGTACGCTCATGGGAATGCCAGAGAACAAAATGTTTCAACCTGGTACCAGCAGCATGGTGTAGCATTTAAGCGTTGTACTAGGACTGTGGGAGACCACAGTCTGAATCCTGCTCATCCATTTGTACCCACTGAGTGATCTTGTACAAGTCATCTCTTCTCACCCTCAGAGAAAAGCAGTGGTAAACCTCTTCTGAACAGATCTTGCTAAGAAAACCATAATAGGCTTGCTTTAGGGTCACCATAAGTTGGAAGAAAGTCTTGAAGGCACAAACCAAGGAACATGTGTGTGTGTGCACAGGAGAACATGTGTGTATGGAGCATGTGAGAACAACGGCTGCTGCCAGAGCAAAGAAAACAACCCATCTAGGTTAGTAATATTTCAAATCAGCTTGTGGTCACTTCAGTCTAAAATGGCTGAGAATGTGCAAGATCCTGCAATGCGTAAGAGATCATGTTTCCAATTACAGATTTCCCCCACTTGTCTGACAGGTTAGGTAGCAGAGCACGGTCAAAACATGGAAATGGTTGAAAAGCAGAAGCCTAGAAAATTGCTGAAATGTAGAACAATTATGTGCTCTGACTCCTAACCCGTTGAATAAATAGGGAACCCAAAGAAAAAGGGCAAACCTCCACCAAGAAAGAAGGGAATTTCAGATAGACAAACAGACAGAGAAACCCTTCCCTTGAACCCAAGAGGGGGATTATCTGTAGGAGACTCCTCTGCCCTCCCCTGGTCAAGGGAGAGGAGACAGCTAAAAAGGGGCCAGAGATGACATGGAGGTGAATGAAGGGAGTGGACTGGTTGAGGTAGAGGTGCACACTCAAAAACACTCACAGAGATGGCGAGGGGATAGAGTAATATTTCTCTGCCTAGCCAGCACAGGGATGGAGGTGGAAGGGCTGACAGGACTGGGTAGCTGCCTTTTCTATAGGGAAGACTTGGGACCATGCACCCGTGCAAACGGTCAGGCAAACCTCCATAGGCAAAAGAACAGATTAAAGAGTGATCCCACAGAGAATTAATGGAATTTGTCCTTAATTTGGAAGAGTGAGTTAAAAGAACGAGTTGTCAGATAATGGGGCACTGAAAGATGGGGGCTTCCTCTAATAGGTTGCTAGTGGAAATCTTTATTAGTGCAAGAAAAAAAAATCAAAATCAGTACAACTGAATTTGTGTCAGTTACTGAATGTCTGAAATCTCCTGCTTTATTAGCAAACAGTTCTACCATCTATACTTGCTTTGCACTGATTAAGACCAAGTAACTTCAGATCACAACATCATTGGGTGGTCTATGCTCTATAAACATGGCAATTTGTTTTTGCAAGGATCTGCCATTGATTCCCAGTAATTCTGGGAAAGACATGATGGTAGCTGTTTTCATTTGCTGTAGCATCTGCCCTTCACTTCACATGTTCTTTGTTATTGTAGAAAGTCTCTTGATGTGCATAGTTCCCCTCCCCCACTATTCCATGTTTTTACCTGTTTCCTTTTCCAATCCAAACTCTTTCTTTCTGGGTACATTTCTTTTGTGGTTTTAATTCTTGAAGTGAATGTATTTTAATGGATAAGATGCATTTATCAATGCTAGCAACACCTTGGATACTCTAGTTAAAATGTGAGATAACTTGTCAAATAAAATATATAAACACAAGCCAGACACTTAACTGTAGCAAAATACTTTGCTGTCTGGCAGATACACGTCAATCTAGATAAGTCAAGCATGATATATACATACTGATGTAACATTTACAGGGATGCAAGTTTATCTTCCTGTAAATCTATCAGATTAGTATATACTGTCATATTCATTTACTTCAGCCTTCTTTGAAATTCAGGGAACTTGGCATTGGCTCAAACTATACTGGTTACATCCTCCTAAATGTGGCAGGAAATGCAACTATACCTCTTTCTCCCTCTTCCAAAAATGAAGAAAAAATGAAGCACAAACCTCTTTCTTTTCTGGAGGGCTTGCCTTTCGCTGTTACAAACTTCCTCTTCACTGGTTGTGGAGGTGAAGAATGTTCTCTCCACCTTCTCAGTTGGAAATTAATGAACTTCCACATCATAAAAGCTTGTGTTAAACAGATGGATGCCAGAACGCTGATTCTACAAATAGGAGATAGACTATTAGAATTACTCAAGATTTGGACACAATAAGCTTTAGCAAAGCTGTTTGCATTGCAAAGATGTTTCCTGAAAGGCAGTTTATAAGTCTCTAGCTACCTTGTGACAGGTTTACTGGAAGCCCACAGAGATTGTGTTTAATGACAGTACACCAAAGCTAAGGGAATGTAACATATGTACTCATACTGTATCACTCTTAGCACCCCCAGTCTCATCTGATATTGGCAGCTAAGCAAGGTTGAGTCTGGTTAGTAGCTGAATGGGAGAGACACCAGAGATATCCAGGCAGAACTCAGAAGAATCCTGCTGAGAACCCAGATAGCCACTGTGAGTTAGAGCTGATAATATCAAGCCACATGAACCAATGGTCCCTTATACTAAGGGAGCTTCTTATATTCCTTTGCAATAATACAAGAAGAACACATGCACTTAAAAGCATGCTCTGAATATGCCACAAAGGCATTCTCCATCTTTGCAATAACCCATCTATGGTCTTCCAAGAGAAAGATAATCTATTTAATCAGGAGAATACACCTTACAGTAAATTCTGAGGGGCATTTCTCACTGTACAGTTTTGTAGTCTGATAGCAATAGACATATCGCAATAACAAACACCACACAGCTAGATACAAAGCAATTATACAAGCTGCATAATATGTTATTCTTCTGAATTACACCTCCCAGAATCCCCCAGCCAGCATAACCATGTCCAAATTTGCTCTGAATATGGAATTGCTATTTTGTTATCATGAGTAATAAAGTTTCCTACTTGAAAGTATTTCTGTGTTATACCTGATTGGCAGCACATTGAAGTTTCCAGTGCTAAAATCCAATGTCTGATTCTCTGCTCTAGCAAGGCCAAATCCAACAGTAAGTACAGAAAGAATCAAGGTCAGAAGTCTTCCCAAAACAAACAGCACAGCCCAGACCGAAAACCTAGCAGGAAGAGATGCAATGTTAACATTTACAATCACAATGCCTCCTATTAATTGTATTACCTAAAGCCATCATTTTACAGGTGAATATAGTGTGCCCACTGTATATGCAGAGGTTCTATTCCAGGAACCCCTATGTAAAAGGGAAAACATGAGTTTCACGTTCCACTGTAATCAATGGATGCAATGTGTGCATGCCACAGCAGTGTGGGTTGACTATAATTCATGAGTGCAAAGGTCACGCTGGAAGAGGGCACACTGTATGAGAAATATTTACTATTATTAACACTATTATTAACGATTGGTTCCCTTGAATGTGTTGCATTACAACTCTGAGAATCTTCCAGCCAGTGTAGCTGGCTCTGGAATTCTATGAGCTGTATTCCTAACACATTTGGAATTGGGGAAGGACACGCTAGAAGCCCTAGGGTAGAAGACAGCAAGCATAGGCCAAGGCAGTCAGAGGATCTAGGAGAGGAAGGAAGCAAATTTGAGGGAGAGAAGAAATAAGTAAATTTGATCAAAAACTGCACAGATAAGGTAAGGCGAAGTTCATTTACTGATCTGAAGCAAGCAGATAAAATTGTATGTTTGCAAACAAGTGTTTATTTTGTACTGAGAACTTATAATACCACCACTCCTACTGGTATTCCATCAAAGAACTTCCTTTAGTTTATACAAAAGCAAATAGCATTTCCTGAATGGGTCCAACATTAAACGCTTTCCCCCCCCTGTGCACATGGTATCTGAAGACAGACTTGTTTAATGTAAATAATTAAAAGAGCCACGATGTTAGTAATGGTGCTGAATCACTCTGGGTTTTATTCTGAACCTTTACGAGGCTAACCAAGGTACTAGACTTATTTAGCATCATGGATAGGTTGACTAAGACCTGGTATAGATTCATCACCAACACTGACAGGGGAGCCACCAGCTGCCACTGCAGTAAAATACTTACCCTTTCTGATATTTCTCATCACTGAAGTAGAAGAGTCTGGAGATGTGGAACAGAAATTCCACAAAGTAATGTAAAACCAGAAGAACAAGCCCAAGGTGGGTCAAACTACGAAAACAAAAGAAACCATATTAAGTAAGTTGCTGATTAGTGGAACATGGTAAGGACTTTAGTTAAACTCATTCATCTGGCATTGCCTGTGAAATAAGATCATGTGGCATATGGTGATATTTTGAATAGAATTTGATAGACTCATTGAAGAGTCAATCCTACTTCTCAAGTATAAACATGGCTCACTGCTCATGCCTCCTTTCAAGAGGAACTATAAAAAATAAAACACACTCTGCCCCTAGGATTGCATAGGACTCACTTATATAGTGACAACAGGAAGCTCTTGGGATTTCCCAGCTACCCTCAATGAAGCTCCCTGGCACACATGACAAATGTTGTGGAACAGCCTCCTAAGGGAGGCACAAGAGTGTCTTTGGACAAACAGTGAGGATGTAGCTCATCTGCAGAGCATTTTGAAGAAGGGAAGTTTGACAGTAACTTCTAGTTTTGCTTTTCTCAACAACAATCTTTTTTGCTTACTTTTGTTTTTAATGCCCTGTTGTTCATTTTTAAACTGACTGCTAAGCACTTTGAGGCCCTGATATGAAACATAGATAGACTAATGTTTAGCATAAATCCTGCTGTAGCCTTGACTTGAGTAGATCCACTGGACTCAATGGGGTTTACGCAGTGGTGTCAATCAAATGGTTTCCTGGAGCTGGTTGTTTTAATTGTTAAGTCTCTGAGGCCGTTGCTGTTAAAATGAGAGACAGGAGTAGCAAGGTGGGGGTTGGGGGGCTGGGAAGAGACTGGAATGGAGAGGCAAAAAGGTCAGAAGGAGGGAAGGACCAGATCCTCCAGAGCCATGAGGGACAGCTGAGGATGGAAACTGGTTATTAATCATTGTGAATGACAGCACTGGGTTTACCTAGATGTTGACTCACCATTCAACAACTGACTGAATGGGCCTCTTCTAGTTGGGACTACCCAACAGGATGCCATCCATCCATATTTTTGTTTTGAAAAACAGAAGATCGTGTGAAGCATGGTGGAGAAATTCTTGGGGTCTTATTTCTGATCAACAATTTGCAGACTAATTTGTGGACTGATTGTTACTTGGCTTTGAAATCCACAGTACAACACACACAGAGACACAGACACACAGACACAAAAACATTTAATATCTTGTTTACATCCCATAAAATGGCGCAAACTCTGTCATTAGCCTTCCTCTTGCCCTTTTTTGGCACCCTTCTAGTTCTGTTTGCAATGGACAGGAGGCACAGTGAGCATGTTCAACTTGAAAATGGGTGGGCGAAAGCCTCTGAAGGGACAGGAAGTGATGATATGCCAACTCTCTCTTTACCTCTTTATGAAATAAAAAGTATCCACAACACAGAGCAGTAGCCAATTTTGATGTGATACCATGTTCAAAGGCCTTCCCAGGGGCTGCTGACAACCAGTGAAAAGTCCTTGTCTCAGAATGCTACACTGGCCCCTTGCCTGGTGTCCTTCTGACAGTAAAGTCTCTTTTTTTTTTGGTTCAGGTAGGCACTTTGCAATTTATTTGACTTGCACCCTGCCCTGAAATGCAACAAGGTGACTCACCACAAGATTAAAACAGGTACAAATAAAAACCGACAAAATAAGTTCAAACAAAAACTTAAAGTTATAATACTGAGACACAATTATGCAAATTATAGTTTTCAGACAATATTGACCTTTTAAAAAGTTGAAAGCACATTTAAAAAATACAGTTTAGCCACTCTAATCTGTTAAATACACTTTTCTCAACAGCCTGTCGATTTTCAAAAGCCTGCCGGACCACAAAGATCTTTACTTGCAGGCAAGAGGGTAACAGAGGAGGGTCAGCTTATTCTCTCTTGGAGGAGTGTTCCAAGTTGGAAGCAGTCACCTTTACAGATTTCCCTCACGTGACCACCAAATGTGATGGCGATGGTGACCTTCTGGGACAAAGGCAGGTTATAAAGGAAGCAAGCAAGCAAATAAATAAATAAATAAATAAATAAAGGGAGGGCTGAGGGGGGAAGAATCCCCCTCCATGAAATTTTCCTTCATTCCTCAAATATCCAGCACTGCAGAGGGCAACACATGCAAATTTATGCCTACAACACTTGTACTTTCTATGTTTACATTCTCTTGGTGCACCCCCCCCTCCTTTTTCTGTTTTGGATGTCCAAACTAAAATTCTAAATGCTCAAATGAAGTTTTAAGTTAACATAATGCTAGAAATATGGGGAAGGAAGGAAAATTGCATTGCAGGAAAGAATTCTTGTGGGGAGGATGTCTTTCTTTTGCTCCTCCTCTCTACCGGCTACTTGTAATTAAATCCCACCCACCCAGGGTTTAGTGGACTAATTTAAAATTATTGTCTTGGATATTAAGTTGGCGTGCATTTGACACAAATTCTACAGGTGATGTTCAAATATGTACCTGCATTCATTTTCAAGAGGTTTAGGAAAGTGTTTCCTTTGGAAATATCCGAAATGCTGTCGAGTGAAACCTAACTTATATGTTTATGACATGATTGTCCTTTTGAAGCCCAAGTACCTAGGTGGACTTCTATACCCATTTAACAGGGGAAAATGCAACATACATTCCAATGCATTGTTTGAAACACTGCAATTTACTGTTGCACTTATATGTATTTATCAAATGAAGCTTTTCTACTGACAGAAAGGTTTCCATAATTAAGGATTTCTTCCCCCCACCCAAGAGAATCTGCTAAGGGATATGGGGAATCTGTGGGGAAGGAAAAATCCCTCATGTATGACTTCTGCTTGTGCGAACTTTCTTCCATCTGATATTGTCATCCCCAGCCTTCTATGGAAGCCTAAGGATGGCAGGAATAAATGTGTGTCACTTACTTTAACAGATAAGCTCCAGTGATATGGAAAAGATAAAGCCCAATGTAGACAAGCTGACGAGGAATGTCTTCCTATGGAAGAAGTTACAACATGATTAGTTTTCCAATGTTGGGAATCATCAAGAGCTGCGTCTCATTCCCTGATCCATACACACCTTGCATGATTTTGTTCCTAATCCTGAAATTTGTTAGCCAATCCTAGAGGTTGTGACAGAGCACTTATTCTACCAACACTTCTCTTAGACAAGCACTGGAAAAGGAAGCGAGGAAACTGCAGTTGTCCAAGTAATGGACTATAGCTCCTATTACTCTGAGAAATGGCTATGTTGGCTGGGATTGTTGGGACTTGATCTAGATGGTCCAGTTTCTCTATCCCAGTTTCCCTATTTATTCCCTAAATAATTTCTGTTCATTTTCTTTATGTAAACTTGAAAAGACATATGAATATGAAATTTAATTTGTGCAAAAGAGCATTTCATACAGTAACAGGATTTTTAGAATACGCTCTCCCCAGTTTCCTGTGCCAAGTTCAAAACTGCCACAATCCATAATTTTGCAATGTAACACACAATTAGGTATTACTGTTGCTCAATCTCTTAACTGGATACTACAACACCTCTCTTGGTCAAATGGTATAGTGATACGCTGATATTTGTGCCATATAAGAGCTTCTCTGTTTGCTGACCTGCCATTTTAAAGGACATTGTGTCCAAATTACCCATGTTATAATTCAAGCCACACATGTTTAGCCAAGCAAAACATTGATTTGTGTTAGTGGGTAAAGAGAAAGCTCTTGCTGTATTTGACATGGTAAGTGCTGAGCTATCCAGAAATTTCTGTGCTAATGTGGCAGACTGTAATGCAGAAAATAATCAATGTTTGCGTTTCAATTCCATTTTGTATTGACATCATCAGAAATCAGAGATGACAGATTTGCAACATCACTTCATTTAGTTTTATCTTAACCTCCAAAGCCCCATAACCTGCATCCCTTTCATGACAGAAAAGCAGTTCATGAGATATATTTTCATAATCAAGTTATTCTTACAGAAAGCTACCATGAGAACTGGTTCGCTAGATACAATACTAAATAGCAGTTTAACATTATGTGAAGTATTTATTAAAATATTTCAACACCACCCTATATCATACATATAATTATATATCATTAAACACCAAAGTAAGATTCATTCATGCCATAGAATTTTTAGGTTTTATTTATGGATATGAGAACTGGAGAATGAAGAAAACAGACAGGAATTAAGTCAATTCATTTTCAGACAGGACGTAAGCCAATTCATTTTACATGTGGAACTGGAGAAGAGTTATGTGGATACCACAGACCACCAAAAAGACAATGAAATGAACTCTCACTAGAAGCCAAAATGACTAAACGAAGGCTACTGTACTTTGGGCATATTGTGAGATGACATGACTCACTGGAAAAGGCAATGAAGTTCTGCAAACTTGAAGGTGGTAATAAAAGAGAAATACTATGTTACAGGTGGATTGATTCAATCAAGAAAGCTACAGGTCTGAGTCTGTACAACCTGAGCAGGGCTGTTAACAAGGTTTCCCAGTGGTCTTCCGATTCACAGGGCTGCCATAAGTCAAAGCCAACTTGATGGAACACCACTACTACCACCGCTATAGCATAAGATCCTTTCATGGTTTACAATATAAGGCAGTGTCAACAATTAAAAATGTAAGAAGGTAGAACAGTTCAAAATCATGAATGTGTGTAGGCCCAGATGAAATCATTAGGCTTTAAATAAAAACAAAAAAACCAAGAAACAAGTCTTAACAGGGTCTCAGAAACCAAAGAAACCAAAATCTGAACAAAACCAAAATCTGTTCCAATCCAACAGTCAAGGATTCCACAACCAGGGTGCCACAGTGGAAAAGGCCCTCTCCCACAGCCTCATAGTCTATTGCTCCCACTGGTAGGAGACAGAGAAGAGTTCTTCCATTAGGTCTCATCTCTCAGGCAGGCATATACAGATTCAACTTTTCTTTAGTTTAAAGCAGAAGTTTCTCAATATATCCAAACCTGACAGTGGCAGATGAGGTAGAATAAAGATTCTGCTTGTTTAAACAGGAAGCAACAGCTCTCAAATTCCTCCTTATAACAATGCTTGAGGAAAAGAGAGTAGCAGAACTTCTGAACCTGATATTGCTGCTGCCCATGCATGAACAGGGCATTTTCTTAGTTTTAGTGCAGGTTATCAGGAATACGCCACCCTGCATATATTGTTGAATTCCCATTAGCTCCAGCCAACACCTTAATAGTCAGAAGTGTCAAGGCTGGAAGCCCAACAGCATCTAGAGGGCTGCACATTCCTCATCATTGGTTCAATGTTATGTCCAAACCCCCTCCTCCTCTCCCTAACCATTTTAAAAAGATTTGCAAGACACCTGCAAAGCCATCTAAAAATTTTAGCTGAAATGCCATTTACCAGTTAAATTACTTATTTGTAACTAACACTTCAATCTTACATAAATGTAGTCCTTCAGCCAAATAGGACTTATTCCTAAATAGGTGAGTACAGGACTATAGTCTAAATGATTATGAACAAACAGTTGACCAACACATGCACTTTCATGGAAAGCAGGGGAAGATTTCTAGATATATCAACCAGTTCCTTCTGACAGAAGTCCTCCTTGCTATTCTAAATATGACATGTGAAGTGTCAGAGATCATTAGTAACATTACAGGTTAGATGAAAGAATTAACATTCAACATTAGGTAACAGAACCAGGCAATATTTAAAGAACATCAAATAGCTTTCCTATGTACAAATGGATTGGGTATGCTCAAAGCAGAGCTTTTTGAAAAGCTTAAATTTCTGCTCATATTTTCTGGCTAATTAAACAACACTGCCTCCTTTTTAGTAGGTTTCTGACCAAAACTTTAAAGTAGGCTTACTTTTTTTGTCTTCTGGAAATAGAGTTCTGGGAAGGCATGGAACCAGTAAGCTAGCTGAGAGATGTAAAAAAACTTCATTTGAAACCTGCATAATACAGCAAGGAAAAGTTAAAGTTCAAACATATTGAAATACCTCCTGAAAAAAGCAGCATATTCAAATTTGATGTTAATAATGGAGTCACAGTGAATTTTTTTGTGTGTGATTTGTTATTGTTGTGTGCCTCCAAGTCATTTCTGACTTATGGTGACCCTAAGGTGAACCTATCACTGGGTTCTCCTGGCAGAATTTATTCAGACGTATTTTGTCATTGCCTTCCTCTGAGGTTGAGAGAGTATGACTTACCCAAGGTCGTCTAGTAGGTTTCCATGGTTGAGCAGGGATCTGAATACAGGTCTCCCAGTGTTTTTGTCCAACACCCACACCACTACACCATGATGGCTCAAGATTTGTTCATATGGGCTTTGCATCTTTTGAGGCTGAGTATGATTTGCCCAAGATGGGCAGTGGGTTTCTGTAGCCAAGTGGGGATTTGAAACCTGGTCTCTCAAAGCTCCACGCCAACATTCTAACTATTCCATCATGTGATTAGCAAAAATTAATTTATGATGGACATTATTGGTCACCTACTATTAACAAAAATGACATTCCTAGAATTTGCATTAGAAGACGAGGAGAACAGGCTTGTACAGCAGGTAAATATGGAGTAATTCTAATGTTTGCAAGCAAGTTATGAATTGATTTAAAGAAAAAGAACTAAAGGACACACATCCTACCTTATGAACATAATAAAGTAAACTTACGGCATTGATGTATGTGGATAGTCCCTCCAGAGAGATGTTGGATCAGATATGTAGTTCTCCTGAAAATACAGAGGGTTCGCATTTTACATTAGGCACAAAAATTCAGGTCAATCAGAGCTTAATAAAGTTCCTTTTTTCAATGACAGCTTCCAAAAATCTCCCAGTCAATACAGTTCCTGGTGATGCTGATTGTGGGACTCTGGAAGCTGTAGATTCAAAATGAATTTTTCCCAGCTCTGGTTAAGGCTGTCACTATTCTTCCCTTCTGAAAATATTCAACAAAGTGTTTCCAGAAGGCAAGGTAGGAAATGGGATATTTGCATTCAGTGTATCTGAATGTAGATCAAACCAGTTCCAGACAAGCCTAAGACAACTTGAGCACATGATTCCTCACAATCCTTTGAGGAAGTAATCATTCCAAGCCTTTTATGCTCTCAGCCATATTCTCTACTAAGCCCTTGCCCTCTCATTCAATCAAAGATGTCCTCGTTCATGCCTTGCCTGGAAGGGCTCCACTGAAGGATGCAGTCTCTCTCTGAATGCACAGGAGTTAGATCTCTTCTGATCATTGAAATGAGAAATGGAATTTTCTTGACATTTGAGGATGGGAATTTTTCAGCCTCATAGCATAGACAGTCATGTGCAGTAAACATAATTAGAGCCATCATCCATTTAGAGAGCTAAGAAGTGTTAGTTTTTTGGCCTATAGCTTTCAGATCTTTTACCCTGCATTTCCATTGACCATTCTAATTTTAGGGGATTCTTGGAATTATAGTTCACAAAAATCATATTTCCATGGTCTGCCCATTTATGACAACACATGGAAAATCAGCCAATGCTGGAACATTAATTTCTCCTTCTTTCCCAGAAACAAAACCATGTGTTCTGCCATCTGCCTACTCACAATTCACTTGGAAGATGTTACAGCATAACCCTGAATCTCTGATCACTTTCCTTTCCTAGTATGATATGGTGGTGAAACAGATAATCAAGAATATTTACTAACAGCTCTATATACTAGGGTTGTGACCTTGCACATGCAGATGGAAACAGGTATGGCTGTTTAAAAGGGAAAAAAGGACCAGCATCTGCAATCAAAGTTGAATAAAAATGCTCTCTTATCCAGCATGCAAAAAACTCAACCTCAATGTGATAACTATGCCATTTAATCTATTACTGCAACAAGATGAAGGAAATAGATGTCACATATTTATTAAGAAGAACAAGCATGCACTGGGTTCCATCTAGTCATCCACTGAAATCTTACATAGATGTTCAATGGGACTTTACTCCCAGGTAAATGCATATATGATTGTAACCTTAGCGATTTGCACAGGTCTCACTGAAATCAATGTGTGAAGTCAGATTTCAGTGGTGTAAACGTCTTAGTCTAAATTCAACCCAACAAGATTGCCATCCCCAACATGCTCAGGTCTAGAAAACATTTGCTGCTGAAAACAGCTGAAGAGTTCACTGTTTGATCCAATATAAAACTATCACAAAATTAATCCTGATTAAGCCATTCAGATTTTCAAATCATTCCCCCCCCCCAATAAATACATAAGGTGACATACTTACAGACACAAGAATGCTGGTACCCCAGACACAGGAGAACAGGTAGAAAGCACTGAGTTGCCCAGATTCATTGAACTTACTGTGCTTTGTCTTGGAAAAGTGCATTCGCCTGTTAATTTTCTAAAGGGAAAAGCAATTTGTGTTATTGGTCTTCACAACAGCTTTGATAAGGAGTTATTTGTCACGTCAAGGTAAAATCTAAAATTCGAGTCTACAATGGATTCATGCAATCAATTAAGTGTCCCTGCAGCAATACTTGATGCTGTCCTTGCAAACAATACTTACGTCTAGCACATACTCTTGGATAATAGCATGTATGATTATTGCCACCAGCATGTAGAAGAAAACAGTAGCCAGGTCTTTGATACCATAGTGATACAATGTGACTGTTTCTGTAGACTGTGTTTCTGAGAGAGAAAAGACAGCAATATTCAAAATCCTCAATTGGAAGAGCAAGAAATTATGATTCTTTCTAATTTGGTGAATATTGAAAAAGAAACTTAGTATTTACAGTACTTCTATACTGTGAGCTCAGGTGATGTGGACTATGTGGCTCTGCAGAGGACAGTAGAATGCAACTCCTACCATGTTGGCTTATACTGGTTAGGGATAAGAGGGGGTTTTCAACAACACTCAGGTGTTTGTGTGTCACACACTGCTTATCTCAGTCCTGGCTGGTACACAGCATGAAGAAGATGAGGTCTAACTAATAACCCCATGCAGGACTTGAAAATATTAAAAGAGTTTTGGCCTAAATCTCAGAGAAATGTAGATAAGTGCTGATTTACCAAATTCACATCATCCTACTCTAGTTAGGATTCACAATTCAGTTTAGGACTGTGTTTTTGTTAATGAGATTCAAAATCTGAGAGCAGCACAGCACAAAAAATATTGTTCCACCCAGAAGTAATTCATGTTCGTTACAGGCAATGAAAGGTGCCAAACCATGGTTTGGTGCTACACAAACAAGCTTTGCAGTGTCTGGGAACGACATGCTCTCTCTCCTGCTCTAGCACACTGTGCTTTCTGCTTTGCTTATTGTAAATGATGGTTTTCTGAATGGACCAAAAAAACAAGCACACAAACAAAAAAAACATGACTTGCAAACCAAATTTGGCAATGAAAATCAAACCATTGTTTCTAAACGTTATTTGCCAGACAAATGCAAACCATATGTAGCTGGATGGGATTAAACAGCAAAGTAGTTAGCTGAAAGTCAGGAGGGAAAAAATAAAATCCTGATCCATGATGGCAAGGGAGAGCAAAGGCAAAGTTTGCTGTTTCTAGGGGTTTTTTTTACTACTGAGGACAATCTTTTCTCTGCTGAAGTGCCTAAATATCTTTAGAATTTTACCTGTGGCAGGAATGGTGACATTATACTGAAGTGTAACAAAGACAACAGCTACTTTTGCTGTAATCTGAAACAAAGGAAAATCTTGATTAAATTTGCTCTATAAAGACCACACCAAGGCTGAAGTCTAAGACATGTTTTATTTTTAACAAAAGCCATTAAAACCAACAGGATTTATGTCTGAATGTACACACATAGACTGTACTGTGAATCACAGAGTCAAAGGAACATGGCTGTTTTGCTAAAAGTCTGGAGTGGAGGAAATGTGGCCATCCAACTGTTGCTGAACTAAACTCCCATTAGCCCTAGTCAGCACAACCAATGCTGAAGGATGATGGGAAACAAAAACATCCAACAATATCTAAAGAGCTGTGTTTTGCTTATCCCTGCTCTAAGTGAAAGAACAATATGTAAAAATACTCTGAAAGATATACAACTGGAATGAAGAGAAGGTACAATACAAGATCACAGAAGATAGATTACTTCCATAATTCCTTCAAATACGTAGTTGTGTTAGACTATATCAACATACAAAGGGATCCTGTATGCACCACGAGACTAACTGAGAAAGAAGTTTGCAGCATAAACTTTCATAGACTGGGCCTACTTCATCAGATGCAAAGCTTACGCTACAAACTTCTTTCTCTCAGTCTCAAAGGTGCAACAAGATCCCTTTGCAACATAATTCATTATTATTCCAACAATGCAAACAGTAGCTCAAGATTGAAAATGAACCTCCAGACATTTGTTTACTATCTTGTTTGCCTGTATATATACCTATTGTTGATCATCTATGATCTAAAACAACAACATGGCAACATCCTCACTTGTGGGCAGGCCAACATGGGACTGCAGCTTCTGCACCCTATTGCTTGCACTGAAAAATCAGAGAAACAATACAAGAAAAGTCACTAACTAAATAGCATTAAAATGAAATCTGCAGCACAGCAACAAAAAGAAAGCTTCCTTTTTTCAGTTTCAAATTCTTTTGAAAACTACATCTATGCCTTGTGATATTTTCCTGAAAGTGTCAATAAAAGTGTCTGTCATTTACGGAACGAGGTTCATCTGGGTCTTAAGATAATGTTGTTCAAACCCTTTACTCTCCAGCAGCCCACTGCAACCTGCTCTGGAGCACATGGATTGAAGGCTGAATTCTGAATCACAAAATCAGAGAGCTGGAAGAGACCACAGGGGCCATCCAGCCCAACCCCCTGCCATGTGGGAACATGCATCAAAGCACTCCCAACAGATGGCCATCCAGCCTCTGCTTAAAAACCTCCAAAGGAGACTCCACATGAAGTCATTCGTATGCTTCTTTCCCCACTGCAAAAATAAGCAGAGGCAAAGGGGCAGATCTTTCTTTGTATACATCTGGAGACCACTTGAGCCACAGTGATTTTTGGAGATAACGTGTCACCCTACAGAGAGGGGCGTGACAAGGACCTGCGCGCTCTCCTATGCCAAACGGGCGGAAACGGCCAACATCCAACCCCTGGAGTGGGATGGCGGGGCTCTCCTATGTACACGTCACCGTTCCCTTCACCTTCCCTGGAGCCAAGGGGGAAGGAGGGGCCGCTGGCCGCAGCGCCCCACGGGGCTCGTAGTTCTGATCCTTGCACACCACAAAGGACAGGGTGCCCTCGCTTCCTCCCTCTCCTCTCCCCCTTGCTGGCAACCCGAGGAAAATCCCCGCTCCCTCCCCACCCAGCCTGGCTCTCCCCACCCCCTCAGACCTCAGAGACAGCCAAACCTCCCCGCCCTCCCCGTAGTGCTCGCGCTCGGAGTGCCACGTAACCTTGTCGAGACCAGGAACTCCTCGGCAGGCAGGGAGGCAGGCAGGGAGGGAGGCGCACAAGACTGGAGCGAGCCGTGCGCGCCAGAGAGCCTTTGGCGAGGGAGGAAAGGAGGAAAGGCTGGCACGAGGGCTGCGGGGCTCGCCGGCCTCCCGGGTGCCCAAAGCAACGCAAGCCCCGCCGTCTTGGCGCCAGCCCTGCCTCTCCCTCTGCCCACCACCATCGCGATCTCTCGCAGGCTTCCTCCCCGGTGCCGGGGGCGCGCATCGCGGCGCAACTTCAGCCCGATTCCGGGCAGGACGACGCGGCCCTTCGTCCGGGAAGCTTTACGCCCGGCTGGGATAGGGGGGTACGGCCGAGTTGCAACGGGCGGGTGGGGGATCACGGCGCCTCCAGGCTCGGGGAGCTCAGGCCCAACACGCCGAGAGGGATCGGAGAGCCCGGAAAGGGACGGGGGAGGATGCTGCTGCTGCTGCTGCTGCACCGCCACCCGGGTTGCCAGCCGGTCCTCGCCCAGCCCAAGGCGAACCGCCGACGCCGACCCCCCTTCCCTTCCTCTGGCGCCCGGGAGCGGCCGGCTCCATCCCTCGGGGGGTCTCCGCCGGGGCGCCCGGAGCAGCCCAAGGGGAGCCTGCCGGGGGCTGCCCGGCCGGGCCAGGCTGCCTGTTTCCGCAGGACCACCAGCTCCTTAGTTCTTCTCACGGGGTGCTTTCCAACCCACCGCCACCCTCAGCCCTCCACCCTATGGCCAGATGTGCCGCCAGGCACCTTAAATGCCCTAAAATCTGCCCAGTGGAGAAGCACTCCTGGGGCGCGCATTTCCCTATGTGCCCAGTTTACGCTCAGGGAGCCGGGGGGATCCCGTCCTCCCGCCCCCAACCGCGCAGAACAGGAACGGGGCGAGAAAGGCTCCCTCCCTCCTCCCTCCTCCCTCCCTCGGCCATCACAGGGACTAGCGGCTTGAGCCACGACGGATTAGTCGCCTCTGGGAAGGGGGCAAGCGGGCGATTCGACACGGCTCCCCCTCCCCCGTCAACACACACACACACACACACACAGGTAGGCAGGCGCTCAGCCCCGGACCCCCGGAGCCACCCACCCACCCAGCCAGCCAGCCTGGGCCCCTCCCCGGCCGCTCACCTCGAACATGAGCCCGAGGAGGAAAACCATGGCCATGCAGGAGACGATGTCCGCGTGGTTCTGCACGACGAACTCGTGGCTGAGCACGGGAGGGCTCTTGCTGCTCTTCTTGCGGATCGCCATGGCGGGCGTGGGGTCCCCCGGCCGCGCCTTCGACGCCGCCGCCGCGACCACCGACAGCCCCGCTCGCGCTCTCTGCGGCCAGGCCGGCGGAGGGAGGGGAGGGAGGGAGGGAGCCCGAGGAGCAGCCGCTCCGCCTCACTCCGGCTCCGCCTCCTCCTTCCTCTCTCCCCCTCACACAAACATCCCTAGCGACGCTCCAGCTCCCGGCCTGCCCAGCCGCCGCTCCCGCGAAGACGGCCCACCGCCCTCGGAGAGACGGGCCGACCGAACTCCCGACAGCGCCACCTCTCGCCCGGGAGGACCAACAGCTGGACAAGTCGGCTCTCCCTCGGCGACCAGGGCTCCGGGAGGCCCTGGGTTGTCCCTGGAAACGGCGATTCGGAGCGGGCGGTTCGCTTGCTCCGGGCCTCTCCGCCAGCCGCTCTCGCGTTGGGGACGAAGGCCCGGCCAGTCGCGGAGACAGGAAGGGAGGGACCCTGGCCATTTCCGCACTAGGCAGTTATAGCGCGATGATTCCACTTTCGACCTCCTCTGGAATCCTGGGGTTTGCAGTTTCGGGAGGGGCCGTCCGGCCCCTCCCTAAACTGCAAACCCCAGGATTCCAGAGGAGGTCGAAAGTGGAATCATCGCGCTATAACTGCCTAGTGCGGAAATGGCCCCTGTCTGCTGAAGCAGCGAGATCGAAATACAGTTCAACAGCAGCTGCCATTTTGCGGGATAGTGGAGCGAAAGACCGAACTCGTCCATACCCTGAGGGAGGCGAGGAGGGCGGCAGCAATACCTCGGCCCTTTCCGCACTAGCCTGTTAGAGTGCTATTATCCCACTTTCAACATCCTGTGGAATTCTGGGATTTGCAGTTTAGGGAGGGGCCCTTCGACAGGATGTTGAAAGTGGAATAATCGCGCTCTAACAGGCTAGTGCGGAAACAGCCTCATCTTTTTGCTGCGGTGAAAGCTGCGCGTGTATAGGTAGGGATAGGAGAGAATGAATCAGCTGCGGCTCCTTTCTGCTGTACCATCTGTTTCCTAGAACAAGCCTGCCGAGATTCCAGATGATTCAGGCAGACAGATATTGCTCGCGAAAGGAGTTCACTGGCAATGGCTATTATCTCTTAGTAGAATTGTTTCCTGTCTCTTTGTATCTTCCTATCTTGTGTGCTTCTATTGCATATGCCCTAGTCTGTTAGTCTTTTAGGGTGCTGTTATTCTGCAGACTAACTTGGCTCCCACCCCCACCCCAGGAGAGTAGGTGTGTCAGTCTATTGCAAGAGAAACAACAAAAGCCCAAATCTATGGAATCCTGGGGTTTGCAGTTCTATCCATTCATGGATGGATACTGAAACATCATCCCATTTTGATTTAATTGCTATTCTCGACTACAGTACCCCCACTGGATCAATGGAATTTATGAGTGTTCCTGTTGATGTGGTGGGCTTATTCTAGTTGGGACTAACAACTGCATTTAGGACAGAGGTTTTTTTTAGATACACAAGGGAGAGAGACAGCTTTTGTTGCCCCAGTGGATGACCTATGCAGGAACTGAACAGCGAGAATGTGTCCGTTGGATCTGCTGGCCCACTCAGCGGCTTTTGATATCATCAACAACGATATTGCCCTGATAGGATATGCCTTGATAGGATAGAAACTGAAGGCATTGTTTTACAGTGGCTCCGTTCCTTCCTGGAGGGGCAGTTACATCAGGCAGGAGTAGGAAGTTTTTGGCCTTCTAATTTTGGCCTTCAGCTCCCAGAAGTCTCAGTGGACACTTACAGTGGATGGTAACTGTAGGATTTGTAGTCTGAACCTTTGAAGGCACAAGGGTTTCCTATTCCTAGGAAAAGGTATCTTCTCCATACAGGTGATAAGTAATCACAAACCTCCATTTGACTTCACCCAGCAATTGCATGTAGAAATGAAGAAATCAGAGGCACTCAGCTATGAGAAACAGACACTGTACAGTCAGCCCTCCATATAGGCAGATTCTGTATCCACATATTCAACCAACCACAATTTGAAAATATTCCCTCTCAAAAATAAATAAAATAAAAAAAATCCAAAAAGCAAACTTTGATTTTGCTGTTTTATATGAGGAATGGCATTTTACTATACCATTGTACATAATTGGACTTGAGCATCCATGATTTTTGGTATCTATGGGGGGGTCCTGGAAACAAACCCTGGCAAATACTGAGGGCCCACTGTATCTGTTAAGTGTTAGTACTACTTGGAGGACAGTCCACCAAGAAAAAAATAAATAAATAAAAATAAATAAATCAACCTCATAAGTAAAATAGACAGGTCTTTAAAATAAGCCTAGCAGGGAAGGATCTTTGTTCTTACTGAATGTCAAAGATATAGTGCAGCCTTAAGGAAATCAAGTTCATAATATTATGGAACTGACTTTGCTTGCATCATGCAGGGCACCAACATGATAGTCAATATATAAAGTTGACATTCGAGAGTTAAAACTTCATAGGCCTTGCTTTTCAATAGAAGTAGCTAGGATTGGCTTGCCCACCCCAGTAATTCTCAGGTTCAAATAGAATCATAGAATCTTAAAAGTTGGAAATAATGCATCCAATCCAACCCCTGCTGTGCAAGAATACACAAATAAAGCATGCCTAAAAGATGCCTATCCAACCTCTGTTCAAAGAACTCTATTAAGTCATCTCACTCACAGAATATAGGTGTTTATATAGGTCAGGAAGAAATATAATTGTTAATGAAGCAACTGTACAGATATTTTTTCTGTTTATTCCATACACTTACTTGTTAAAAAGAGCATAGGCAGTAAATCATATGTGAACAATTCTACTTCATTTAATTGATTTTGATGGAAGACATAATAACTTGGTCAGATTTGATCGAACTGCTCTTTTGAAAGATTGTACTGAAGTAATCAAGCATCCTTTCCAATAAAAACAGTTTTGATTTTGCATCATTTTAATTTCATTCCTTTTAATTTCACAAAATATGGCGAAGGATATGCATGCAAACATCACATTTTGTTTAGGGTCATAATTATAAACTGCTTTTCCATCTGAAGCTGGGAGAATTTTCATATGCTGTAACAAAAGAAGAAGATGACTCAACAGGCATGTGAAAACAATAAAAATCTCAAAGCTTTATCATAAAGCAAAAAGCAGAAAGTGATTTTTGTTAATATACTGCATCTCTCAAAGATTAGCAGCAAGGAAATACAGAACATTTGTAAAACACAATGTAACTTCTATTTGCTTATCCGAGAGAAATGTTATTTTGACAAGGGATCCTCCACTAAAATTCTATTTTTTAAATGACATGAAGCCTAATACTCATACTTCAGATATACTGTATTATTGTTGTTGTTGTTGTTAGAATTATTACTACTACAACTACAATATGTGCTTGAGACTACAGATTATATTCACTTACCTGGAAATAAGCCCTATAAATGATCAGATTTTGTCTAGTCATTTTAGTCCTCTCTTCCATTACCCTTTGTGAAAATCCTTCTGGTATGATGATCAGGCCTGCCTATATAAGCTAAAAGATTATTCCTGAACAAGTGAAAAAATGTGAAAGTTGACTTTGATCTGACACAAAAGATGCGGAGGTCCCACTTCAAAAAGGTTAAAATGTTGTCCTTGTATCACAGGAACTCATTGAATATTTCACAATAGATGTAGATCCCATAGGGACAAACTCCTCACTATACCATCCTATGATTTAAGAAGAGATTGAAACTGTACCTTTTGGGCTCATTGACTTCAGTCCAGAGATGTTATGCATGAGTGGCATGGCACTTACACTTACCAAAGAGTCCTGCCAGGTTTTTCCCCACTTTTTTGTCCTGCTGAAACTTCCCATCACATGCTATTTCAAAGGATACTGGGGTGGTGGTGGAGGGGAATCAAAGGGAGCTATAGTAGGTGAGGAGATAGCATCCCTGTTCAGTGTGCAAAGTTCCACTTGTCTATCACTAGAATCAATCCATAATCTATTACTGACACCATGTGAAAGTGGTATACTTTACCATTACCAAGATTAGCAAAGTGTTATGTAAGATTAATACTTATTGAAGATTCCAACATGCCCTAGTTGTAACCCTATATCCAATTAGCAACGAGAAAGCCCCAGTGAAATTAAAGGAGCTTATTTTTGAATAGACAGGTAAAAGACTGCATTGTTAATGTCCAGTATAGTTTCCTTACAGGTATAGCCCACATATCGCTCTATCTGCACACAACAAAATTTGTTCCTGCATGATTCTTCTCACCTGTTGGAGTTGCTAAATAAATTACCAAAATAATTTAGTTCTAAATCCAATAGGCTTCCAGACCAAGTTGAAATGCTGGTAATGATATCTAAAGTCCTAAATCGCTCAGTATTTGGAAGAGTGCTTCTCCCGGTATGTGCCTCCCCAACGACTGAGGTCTGCTAGAGAAGACCTCCTCTGTGCCCACCAGAGAGGTCAATGCACTGTGGGAAGATGTAGAAGAGGGCCATCTCCGCTGTGGCTCCCCAGTTATGGAATGCCCTCCCCAAAGAGGCCTGACTGGTGCCCACACTGGCTTCATTTGAAGGAAAAATATGGCTGTTGACTAAAGCTGCTGGAGCATGTTTATACCCATGATGTTAATTGGCTTTAATCTGTTTTTGATTTGTCCACTTGTTTAATATGTTTTTAATTTTTTAAAAATAATTTGTATTGTTTTAAGTTGTTTTAATCCACTTGTATCAATTTTACTTGTAGGCTGTCCTGAGATTTTGTGATAACAGGGCAAGATATACATACTTCATCAAATACATATTTTTTAAAAAATAAAAGCAAATATCGGCTAATAAAACTGTCTGAATCAGGAAACTGTTGATTTCTCTTCCTCACTGCAAATCCCCCCATACAGTCCATAAAACTGCCCTCAGGGGCTAGGATCCTTCTGGATCTGTTTTTTGAGTAGGATCAAGGCTACAGGGCGGAGGGGAGAATTTTTTTCTACCTATACTGGCACTGTAGTACCTAGCTTGACATTTTATGTAGAACTTAGTGCATTATTCAACTCAGGGTTTCTTGCTTCTACCTGCAAACAAGCCAAGTGCTGTAAAACAATTACAAATACTTATTGCTATCCTAGCTTGTACTGAACACAACGTGCCAGGGGCTCCACTTTAGATGACTATACTTCTAGTTTAGCTAGACTAGAGAAGGAAGCAGACTCTGCTACAATAAGCCATGATTTTCTCAAATTCAAGCTGTTACCTGTGAACACAAAAACCCATTTCAGTTGCTAACCCCTGTCTGTGAGAAAGCGTGGTATCTATACACGTACATCTTTAGAGTATAATTGACAGTAAGGACAAAGCTACTTACACACTTTCCCTTCCTTTTCTAGTTTCTTCAAGTGATGTTTGAGGTTTATTGCTGCAGCTTTATGTAGATGTTCAGGTGTGTCCTAGATTTAAAGAAATCAAAATAGACATAATACATATTTTGAATGTGAACATTTTATATATTCAAGCTATTATATTCATTTAATTTCAATCAGTACTTTTGAAAAGGTTACACAAGTACAGTAATACCAAGTAAAAAAAGAATCCCGAGCCAAAGCTGAACAAATTAAAGCATTCTTGTGGATTTTTAACAACCTGGCCTTAAAAGTGACATTATTGCAGTACCTATTCCTATATGTATTGGCAGAAAAAGATCTGTTTAGGCTCACAGAAGAGATTTGTGTAAGTCCAATGGAATCTTTTGATACTTTCTTTCTGAATAACTAATTTCCAAGTCAGATCATGAATTGCTGTTTAAAGCTGCCTCCCAAATTCAAAAGGAATTCGAGCTGGAGTAATCAAGAAGGAAAATCTCTAATTTCATGATCTCATTTAATTATGTACTACTGTCTTTGCAATATCCTACAATTAAGTTTATTATTTTGCACTCCTTGTATCCGTGGGTGGTCATCACAACATTCATTTATTCGATATCCCATCTTTTTCCCAATATGAGACTCAATATGAAATAAAACATCATTAACAGAATGGAGAATACAATAAAAAAAATTAAAAACAATCAAAACAACTTTAAAAGGCTTTTAAAATGATAAAAACACAACACATCCCAATTAAAACACCCTCATGGCTTTAATATTACTGGCTTCAAGCTGCCACCAAGTGTGCTTGTCTGAAACTCCATAATGAATGTTTTCTCTGCTGCTGCTGTGTGCCTTCAAGTAGTTTCTGACTTATGGTAACCTTAAGGCTACCCTTTCATGGACTACATTCACAGTATCCCCCCCCCATTTTATTTAAAAAAGTAACAATACTTTAAAATTTTGAGATTTACATTCAACAATTATTTCTGCATTAATTATATCTTGTATCTTCCTTCCCCCGTTCCATTTTTATGCAGTTTTCCCTGCTTGTAATCTCGTGTTGTTAATTATCCCTCATACCACCTATAAGAATTCCTTTTCCACTCAATATTAAATATACTAAACAAATTATTATTCTGTTGAATTCTACCAAATTCTTCATTGCTGTAGTTCTATAAACGACATTATCATTTCATCGCTATATTTTGCTGCATTCTATTATCCAAAACCATTTCACAATTTATCATTTAAATCTTACGTTTTATCCAACGGGTCACACATTTCCATTCCTTCTCAAATTGCTGAAAAGTATTATTTTTTTAATAAACAGGGAAGTTTTTCAGCCTCTTTGATCTCCATAATTTTGAGTTTCCATTTTTCTAAGCTTGGACCCATATTCTTTTTCTTTTCCAGTATGGAGCATAACAGAGTCTGGCTGCTGTTATTATATACAAAATTATCTTTTTATTTTCAATCAACTCTTTCTGTTGGTCTACAATACTAAGTAGATATAATTCAGGCTTCATCTCAAATTTCATGTTGATAATCTTTTAAACTGTTTCATGAATCTTTCTCCCGAAATTTCTTGCATAATGGCACATCCACCACATATGAAAGTGGGTACCTGGAGTATCTCCCACATTTCCAGCATAGCCCACTTTCATTTTTGGTTATTTTTTTCAGTTTCTGAGGTGTCATATACCATCTATGAAGAATTTTATAGTAGTTTTCTCACAGATTCAAATTTGGTGTAAATTTAATATCAGTTTTCCAGACTTTGGCCCACTTATCCAGTTCGATTATACGGCCAATGTTTGTGAACCACTTGATTATTGATTCTTTTATTATTTCTTGTTCCATATTTCGTTCCAACAATATTTTATATATTTTTGAGATTACTTTTTCTTGTTTTCTTATCAGTAACTGGTCTAATTCATTTTCATTCCTTTCAAATCCTCTCAGATTTTTATCCATTTTAAATCTTTCTCTAAGTTGTCTTAGAGGAAAACAATTTAACTCATGACCTTGTTGATCTAATTCTTCCAAAGTTTTCATTGTTGGAATGCTGTCTTCCTATTTTATTATTTTGCTATAGGGTAGTATTTGACCATTCTTAGTTTCACTAATTTTGAACGAACCAGTTTGGCAAGTCCAAACTGGTAATTTTCTGTAAAACTTTTGTTGTCCTAAAGGACTTTGGTCAGGTTGCAGGTTTCAAGATAAACAAAGAAAAAACTTCACTGCTGACCATGAATATGCAAAAACAAGAAGAGCTGAAAAGGGTTTCAGGAATCCAAATTGTGAACAAAGTAAAATACCTGGGAATTATTGTTACTAAGAAGAAGCAGGAACTCTTTGTTAACAACTATCAAAAGATATGGATGCAGATCAAAACATACCTTTTTTGATGGAACAAATTCAGCCTCTCCCTACCAGGGAGAATTAATGCAATAAAAATGTCAATTCTTCTTAAATTTATATTTCTGTTCCAAAATTATATTTATATTTCTGATCAAAAATTCACTGATAAAAATTTACCTTTTCAAGAATGGGAACAAGAAATATCTAAACTCATCTGGGCAGGCAAAAGACCAAAAATTAAAATGGAAGACATAACAGGACACCAAAGAAAGAAGCGGCTTAGACGTACCCTTCCTAAGATTATACTATCAAGCATGCTGCTTGGACTGGATAAGAGACTGGATTACACTGCAAAGATCTACCACAATAGATCTAGAAGGCCAAGACAATCAATTCAGATGGCATGGTTAGCTACGCTATGATAAAATAACTGTAAACAATGATTTCAACAATCACTGTATCTGAAAAGCTCTTCTGAAAGTATGAGACAGTTAAATTTCTGTTTTCCTTTCCTGGCCTTTTACTAGTAGTGGGTAGCATCTGTTAGACAGTCTGATTTTCAGTATATCTGCTTTTACTTCTTTGCTTCAGCACCAGCATACCATCTTACAGTAAATCCACAACTCACCAGAGTTTGGAACAACTGTTCTTGGACTAATGGCCATGCTACACCCTATAGAATCCTGGGGCTTGTAGTCTGAGGAGGCATTAGAGTTCTCTGGCTTCGAAGTCTAAGTACCCCTTCCTAAACTGTAAATTTCAAGATTCTACAGGATGGGTCCATGCCAGTTAAAGCAGAATCATGCTACTACATAATTATGTAGTGTAAAAGGACTCCTAAGGCCTGCATTTTGAAGATTTATAGCTTATGTCTTCCAGTCTTTACTGGAAAAGTGCAGCTCATTTTGCTAGGGATCAACCAAAGTACAATGTATTTGTGCCTGTCTAGTATAGACTGATACTGGCTAAACATAAATAAGACGAATTTCTACTTAGCATGTCTGTAGCTCTGATGATATGGCATTTTTGTCACTTTGTATTTTAAAAAAATGCTTAAAAGCTTACTTTACTTAAGAGAATTTTGTCCAGAAATGTTGCTTCTGCAAAGAGTTACTGAGACCCTTAAATCCTACCATAGCAAAGCAACTGAAATGGCAAACAGTTGGTAGTGTGCTTTGTTCTAGTGAAAACACATATCATACACTATGTTTTTTGTCACAGAAGCTGTTTGTTCTGAACTAATATTTGTTTTGCTGCTGTTCTACTGAAGATGTATTAAATTAAAAACTGAATGTTAGCTACCTTGTATACAATTTTCACAAGTTCTGCTGCTGTGAGAGATTTTCCAGCATTCTCTTGCAAGACACTTAGAATCTGCTGTTCACGTGCATTTCTGTGAGAAATGTATTCTTGTATTTTACTTCTTGCTTCTTTTATTACTGGACCATGCCCTATAATGGGAAGAAGAGGCTGTTTATACAACATAGATTACCAGGTGAAAAGAAGACATAGCGGTCCCAAACAGCACATAAATTACAATTTATACCCAGCCACTCAGCATGTGTGTATATATATACATAAATATTCAAGTACATATAATGGGATGTTCAAAGTTGGCAGAATGGATATCACATATATGTATGATCCCTGAGCATAAATTTATAAGACATATTAGTAGCTGTGCACCCTATTAATTCACCTTCTGTTGAATAATATTGGTGAATGTTAAACTATGAATAGAAATATTTTTGTTGAGGGGAAAAGGGAAGCCCTCTAGTGGACAAAATACTTTTCACAACTCAGTAGTTGCTATAAGTACACATCTGTGTACTGATATTTACTAATCTTTAGTACATATCTGTGGAGGTATGTGCCTTCAGTGTGCCAGTGCGGTGTAGTGGTATGAGGACTGGACTATGACCCTGGAGACCAGGGTTTGATTCTCTGCTCAGCCATGGAAACTCATTGGGTGACCCTGGGCATGTCACACACTCTCAGCCCCAGAAAACCCTATGAGAGGTTCCTCTTAGGGTCACCATAAGTTGGAAAAGGTTTGAATGCACACAACAAAATCATGCCTTCAGTTTGCCTGTTGCCTTATGGCAACCTCATGAATTTCATAGGGTATTCTTAGGCAAAGAATACACAGAGGTGGTGTGCCATTGCCTTCATCTGATATGCAGTTTATAGCACCTGGTGTGTATTAAAGGAAAAACTACATTATACACAAACAGATGTAATGGAGCTGCAACAGATTTTTGTTTTCAATGAAAAGTGGCTTTGCAAGATAGGAAGAAGAGGGAGTAGATGAGCTGAATCTTTTATGCACTGCATTACCTTTTTCCTGCTTAGATACTGGATACTTGTTTACAAAGGCAGAGTGGAGAATCTGAAAACCTGGAAAGTTTATCTGTTTATAGTTTGAGCCAGCAGGTAAGTCACCAGAATAATGAAAGTTACTCACTTCTCTTCCATGCAAAACTATCTCTGCTTTGCGGGATTTCTTGCAGGATATTGCATGTTAATATGTATATCCACTGAACCTATCAAAATTACTTGCTAATGTTATCCCAATTTTGTCTTCACAACAGTCTAACAGGTAGGGTTGAGCAGACTGAGATGTGCAACGTGGATTTCTGTCATCCCAAATAAATTTACTAATGCATATATTAAAGAGAATCTATTGGTGGAATACTGTTTAAGGCACTTCTTTACTAAGACTTCAGAAAGTTATTGGAACATTACTTAGTTAATATAACGTAACATAACAATACTTAGTTACGAAGATTGACAAATATACATTAAAGTACCAACAAGGAGAGAAAAGAAGTTTAAGTTCAATATTTTAATTTATATTGTGGAAATTACTATGAATTCTTGTCATAGATGTTTATTCATTTGTTTACAACGAAAATGATATGGCTCAATGTGCTATATCAAGAATAATATTACTTTTTCTTTATTTTCCCCCCTTTATTTAATAATTTTTTTTAAAAAAAGTTATCGGAATAAATCATGCTGTTCTATTTCATTCAGAAAAGATGAACGGAGAGATGGACTCAAATTCCCTGCCCCAGCTTTTACTATTATTTTTCACATATCTTCTCAATAATTTGCAGTAGATAGTAGGACAGTTAATAATCTACAGTAAAACTAAGGCCAACAAATCAATAGAGCTTGGAAAAGGCATTTTCTTTCTACATCTTATAGAATTCCTCAGCTGTTTCAGACATTGGCCATACCAGCTGGGGGATTCTGGGAGCCAGAGTCCAAACAAGTAATTTTTCTAAGGTTTGTTTATCAATATGTATCCCAGCACTATTCTAGTTTTAAAAAAAATAAACAGAACAAAATGCAGTCCCAAGTCCAGGCTGTAGCCCCAGCTTGTTATGAATAGAAAAGTATCAGAAAAGCATCTTGTAAACAGGATTCAAGAGACACAGGAGCCCTCTCCTACCCCTGCTGTAACAGGCCATGAAAGAACAATGATTTACAAAGGGATCAAAGGGCTCTGGCTATGCATAGCAAGACATGCAGGTTTTTGAACAGCAGTTCTGTCAGCGAGAGTTGTGGAAAGGGAAGGATGAGAATTAATGTGGCAGTTATTCAAATGAACGGTACAACAAACCTGGATATATTAAATCAGCTTTCATTTCCAGTAGCTTTTCCAGTGATTTCATGTAATCATAAAGATCTTCAAACACAGCTGTTCCTTCCCCTAAAATACAGTCACCAGAAAATACTGCATTTTCTTCTAAGAGATGTAAAACCATATGATCATCTGTATGCCCAGGGGTATATAAAACTCTGTGAAAATGACAGGAAAGTACAAGCGTTATTTTTTTCATTATACCTTCTACAATAAAGCATGCAAGGCAGCTACCAAAAACTATAAAGATATATTTTTAAAAGCATAAAATATACATTGAAATCTGTTTTTTACCACTAAGAGCTGGTAATTATATGAGCTAAAATTATTTCTAGTAGAATGGTTTTTTCAAAAAAAATCAACAGCACAAGTAAAATCAGTAAGCCAAAGGCCTATTTAATCAGGAAAGTGCCCATGCATCTCAGAGAGGAAGAAAGCCTTCTTGGGAAAGTTCTAAATACTGGGTACAGTCACCAAGAAGGATCTCTCTAGTCTCTGTGAAATGCACTTCTGATGTCGGCAAGACCACAGGGCTTCTAAAGATGGGATGGTCTATATGGAAGAAAATACTCTGTCAGGCAAGAGTATCTTAAGCCATTCAGGACTTTAAATGGTCCTTACTTTGAAGTGTGCTCAGAAAACATATTAAGAGCCAGTAAGATTTTGTTAATATTCCCTATAACTAGAACCTGGAAATGTTACTATTTTGGCACTACAATAGTCACACGGTAACATCTCCAAGCTCTGCCTATAACTCCTTCTGGCCAGCAGTGTGGGTCCCTTCTTGACTAGGTGAGGTAGAGTACATCATGGTGACAAACACAGGATGTAACTAAGGCATAAAAACAGATATGGCCTGATGTTGCAAGAAGTATCCAATGTGGGCACGCTAGTCTGAGCTGTGAGAACATGCTTGTTTATGCACACATCTACTGTACAGAGAAAGCATACACCCCAGAGTCTAGAAAGTCACATGTGTGGTAGAAGGCAACCGGAAGACACAGATTAAAAAACAGAATCAGACACACTGCTGTCCATATTTTCCTAAACACTCAAACTTATATGAATTGGGCAGCATGAAGACAACATATCATCAAGAGCTTTGGACTGTGTGAACTGCCATGTATGTGAGTTACATGCCTTCAAGTTGCCTACTGATTTATGGCAATCCCATGAATTCCATTGGGTTCTCTTAGGCAATGAATTGTTAGAGGCAGTTCCTTCCACTGAAATATAGTCTCTATCACCTGGTATTCATTGGCAGTCTCCCATCCAAGTATTAACCAGTGCTGACCCTGTTTAGCTTCCAAGATTAGACAGGGTATGTTGCTTTTAGGGTATTTAGGCCATGTAAACTTCCATGATCCCCAGACAAAGCATATGAGTAAATGTATAGTCTCAAATTAATGCATGATCTCATATGACTTTACAATTACGACATAAGCTAATGTTAAAAATCTTGCAGATGAGAAAGAAACCTGCACACAGTAGTATACATACAAAAGTGAACATTACCTGAGGGTTGCTCCCTCTGTCTTTAAGATATCACCATCTTTCAGGTATGTATACTTTTGCTTTCCTTCTCCTATTACTTCTTCACGATGGGGGTTACGTGGAAGTTTACTGATGCAATACTCAGAAGCTAGTATTAAAATAAAGAATAATTTCACATCACATTTATCAGTAGTTAAGTTACATGTCAGTAAAAAGCTTCCTGACAAAAAAAATCATAATATGCTATTTTTTAAACATTTATCTTTTTGTCTTTGTGAAAGTCATGTTGCTTTAGTGTCATTTTGAATTAATGACTCTCAAACATCAACAAAAATGTCTGGAGTGAATATACATCTAGCGTGCATCTGCTTGTAAGTCTGAATAACAAAATGAGTCACTGTTCCGAGGGGCTCCATGGTATGTACATAATCATACTTTCTTTTCTTTTTGTAAAAGAAGTTACTAGGGTCACAAAGGAAAAAATTAGATCTTTTCACCTGTCAGATTGGTTGGTGCACAAAGACAGAAAATTTTTATTTATTTATTTATATGCTGCTTTTCTCTTGCTATGGCACTTAATGGCTTACAAGGTTAACATAAAACTAAAAACTTGATGGAAACATAGCTAAAACACAATTTTAGCTATGTCATATTTAAACACAATTAACTCATAATATGCATATACCACATATTAAAAATAGAAACAATTCATAGAATCATAGAAATGCAGAGTTGGAAGAGACCAGATTAATTTTTACCTTTGACTTAAAGCCTATTAGATATTAGGTTAAAATGCACATACTCAAAAAGCCCTGGTAGGAGTTGCTATTAAATGAAAGGTACCATATGTCTTTCATCAAATACGGTGGACAGTACATAATTTTCTTGCAAATAGCCTACTGATACTGGCCATTGCACAATATACCTGTGCCACAATTCAGGAAGCCTGTTTACAGTCCCAGTGCGACTAGACTCACCATAATTTTCTTTCACTTTTTTAACATTTTATGAATACCAGGTCCATTTGCCACACTACCAATTTTGCCTTGCAACTTCCTAATGGGGTGCGAAGAGCCTGGAGAGCACACAGCTGTTGTATAACTAGTAGTACAGTGGAATGGGCCAATAACTCCAGCATAGTTATGCAAGTGGAATTTTATGTTCTGCAATCAGTGAACAGGACATGAGCCACATCAATTTAGAAGTTAAATAATTAATGTCAAGGAACACAGCAACTTTGTTAACTGAGGTATATCTGTATAGCAAAGCACAGCACATGAACTGCCCTTATATTACAATATTTGAATATTTTGCTGACAGTGTTGTAATGGTAAATTTTATGTGCTCCTTGTGGCAATCCCCACAGACACCTCTGGAAGGAGAGGGCAAAAAATGTGGATAGCTATGTTAACCTATATCAAGAAACCAGTTCCATAAGTTTTTCAGATACACCAGGAGTAGATCTTGCGTAAAACTAATGTGTCTTAACTTCTCACTGAAGTCCAAGGCATCAAAGATGCATTGATCATGAGGATATACAGTTGCTGGGAAAATCCCTTTTGCTCCAGCAACTGTAAGGACTGCAGCTAAATAGAGAGGGAACTGGCAAACCTGAAGAGGAGGGCAGGAGATAACACCATTGTCCCTGCTAACCAAAAATATCTCTCCCTGCTGGTCTTCGCTCCACGACAACCTTGCTTGCAGGTTTTATTTTTGTTTAACTATATGCAAGGTTTGCTTCTGGAGCAGAAGATAAGCTCTGTTTGAACCTGGTTGCCAAAATTAAGAGCTGGTCAGCATATAGTGAGCACAGTGTGGCCAACACTTCAAATGTTATTCCTTCCGTATTTTATTGCTACGTAAGAGCTTGCCAAAGCATTTTCCGATTATGTATCAAGAAAGAGTACAAATGTACAAATATTCTAAGTTTTAAAAAGATAATGAATACTTACTAGTGGGAATGTTTTTACAAATATCAGGTATGCCTCCAGTGTGATCGGGGTGCCAATGAGTTACTAAAATTTCCTGGACTGAGATGCTGAATTCATTAAGTGCTTGCTTCAAACAGTTAATATATTCAGGGACGGAGGGTTCTCCTGTATCAATAAGTATCCTTCTATAAGCAAGACAACCCCCAACCCCAAAACACACGTATAACTACGAAGTCAAGGTATAGTTGTTATAATAACAACAACAATTTAAAAACAATAATAAGGACCTTTATCTTCAAAGCTTGGTACTAAAGCCTCACATGACACAGAAAACTTCTCCAGAATGTCATAATCTCTTCGTATAAATGGGAATCCTATTAAAAACGACATTGTTTTCTTTGCCATCCCCTTTTAAAGATTTTTTTTTTATATTATGCCTCATATACAATGTACCTCAGAGTAAGGACTAATTAAGCAGAGCATGGGAACCTTTGGCTTTCCAGATGGTCTGGCTTACAACTCCCACTAGCCTCACCCAGCAAGACTAATGGTAAGGAACTATAAAGGTTGCGGGATACCTGGAGGGCCAAAGGTCCCCCACATCCACAGTACAGCACATGGATTAGGAATCCTCCTAATTTTGGGGAAAAGGAATATATAATCACATGAACAAGAGAACAGAACACAATAATTTGAAGAAGCTGCGGAACTCTGTAGGGCCTAAATGGTAGGTGCATGGAAAAGTACACTCTTATTTACATAACAGGAAGTCAGGTGTACAGCAAGAAAGACAGGGAGCCTTATAAGTGTTATAAGGGGAGAAGTAGGGATAAGTTAAACAAGCTTGCTAACAATCCAGGTGTTGTCTGTGAAAAGGAGAGCTAAGCTGCAGATGGTTCTAGAGAAGCAGAACTTTGAACTGTATGGCATTAAGGGCCCTCAAACTGTACATTAAGGCTGAAATCCTATATTTATGTGAAAGTAGGCCTCACCAAAATCAATAGGTTATTACTTCTGAGCAGAGTAAACACGTATAGGATTGTAGACTGCTGGGCTCCAATTTTCTACAGACTGGCCTAAATCCAAGTGCCAGTCTGAATTAGGATGGATCCACTGAAATCATCTGCTGGATGGCAAGTCTACTCTTATGTGAATCCCATCAATTCACGTCTCTTTCTACTAGCAGTTGGATTTGGGAGATACAACACAATGGAGTTTACACGCAGAATAGTACTGTTAGAAATTTCTCCCACATCCTACTAAAATACTTCAAGGGAGTAAAAACAGGACTCCTCCTTTCTGTTTTGAAGAGGTCAAATTCCACTGTGATGTAGCAGTCTGAGCACTGGACTACAATCCTAGAGACCAGGGTTTGATTCCCTGCTCGGCCATGGAAACCCAACAGATGACCTTAGGCATATCATAGACTCTCAGCCCCAGAAAACCCTGTGATAGGTTTGCCTAAGGATATATATCACTTGGAGGCACATAACAATAACGTCTTTTAATCTTTTATGCCACGTCCCCTTGACGCACATCATGTCTCCTACCACCCTACTCATCGGTCAAATAAAAAGGGGGTGGTCTTTTTCCTCCCTCTAAATTGGAAGCCTTCATGTGCTTTGCACATTAACAAGTGACTCAGAGGTCGCTTGGGATGTATCACCTAACTTCCCTCCCACCTGTGATGGGATATACACCTGTTGAATTTTGCCCACCCCCTGTACAAGCAGAAGCCTTGCCTATTAAAAATCAAGATGCTGTCAAGGTAGGTTGTGATGGTGCCTCCTTGCTATTACTTCAGTAAGGAGAGGAAAAAGCAGTACTGCCAGGTTTTCCAAATATTGTAGAGGTAAGGCACATTCGAAATTCATGACATGCAGGATTGACAATCAGGAAGCACCTATTAACAAGTTTAGGTTCTACTTAAACACCAAACGAAGGTATTGATTAGTCATGTGCTCCTCTGCAAAATTAATATGCTTCCCACATTCATATATTTACCTGATGCATACATTTCTGGCCATTTCCACAGTAGCCTGTTACAGTGCTGTTATTCTGCTTTCAACATCCTATGGAATCCTGAGGTTTGCCATTTACGGAGGGGGCTCAAAGGCTCCTCCCTAAACTGCAAACCCCAGGATTCCATAGGATGTTGAAGGTGGAATAATAGCGCTATACAGCCAGCTCTCCACATTTGTGGGTTTCACTTTTGCGGATCTGATTATTCATGGATTATTTACTCTCACCTCTGCTGCCTCCCTATGACATTTTTAATAGGGGCTGCAAGCCTCCTGAGACTGAGAAACTGAGAACAAGGCTTGTAAGTCCTTGGGGCAGCCGTGGAGGTGGCAATGAGCCCCACCAGCCACCCAGTTCTGCCTCCTGAAGGAACCCTGATGCATCGAGGAATCCACGGTGGGTTGAATACGGTGATCGTACCTTTGTGTGTGCGTTAAATGTGGTTTGGGAGGGCCTAGAGTTATTCACGTTTTTTTCACTTTCATGGGGGTCCTATGTCCCTAACCCTAGCGAATGGGGAGGGATGACCGTCAGAATTTCTGCACTAGACGCGCCATTTCCGCACTACAGTGTTAAACTGCTGCTATTCCACTTTCAACGCCCTGTGGAATTCTGGGGTTTGTAGTTCACTGAGACCAAAGAGCTCCTTGGCTGAGAATTCGAAGTGCCCTTCCCTAAACTACAAACCCCAGAATTCCATAGGAGGTCGATAGTGGAATAGCAGCAGTTTAACACTATAGTTCGGAAATGGTGACAGTTATAGCGCTATGATTCCACTTTCAACATCCTATGGAATCCTGGGGTTTGCAGGTTCGGGAGGGGCCGACTGCAAACCCCAGGATTCCAGGGGATGTTGAAAGTGGAATCATAGCGCTATAACTGTCTAGTGCGGAAATGGCCTGTAACAAGCTAGTGCGGAAATGGCCTCTATCTTTACAAAGAGCCCAACCTTTCAAAACAAGGGAATTTTTTTTGCTCATCTCGTTCGGTCTGTACCAAAGAGAAAGGCTTGCAACCCTCGAATAAGGGACACCTCTCACAATGACGGAGAAGCTCTTATAAGGGGCACCCCTTCTAATAAGGGAGTCCAAGTAACTCGGGTGGGGCGGAAGGAACCTGCCGGTGGGGGGAGGCAAGGGAAGGGGGAAGCTCTTGGCTAAGACCCTCTCGGAGAGCCGCCTTTCCCTCCCCTCCTCCTTCTTCCCAGACCGGGGGCGGGTGGAGGGGGGCAGTGCGGCCCTGACGTACCTGGGCCCGGTCCCCACCAAGTAGGTGTTGGTGCCCTGCAAGGTCATGGGCCCCGGGTTGCAGCCCAGCACGCGGACCACTCGCGCCGACAGCCGCTCCACTTGGGGCAGGACGGACAACATCCCGCCGAGGGCTCCTCCGGACACCACCGCCGGCTGAGGAGACGGCGACGAAGCCGTTGCCCGCACCATAGAGAGACGAAACTGAAGAAGGGACAAGGGCGCCGACGCCACTCCCCGGTTTCCTTCGCGCTCTTTCCTCACAAGCGGAGGACGGAGCCGTGTGGGGATAGACTGAGCATTTGGGGGTTGAGCTGCCGCGCGTTCATCGCGAAACAAAACGGTGTGGCCCCGGTTCATGTTTTACTGTACCTCAGAGTTTATTTCTTCTGAATGTTTTGAGGAGACGCCACATTTCCTTCCTGTTCAGTTAATTATCACGGTGTTTCATATTTGCTGGAGGGGAATGTGATTAACGACAGCCCCGCCATGCAGGACGTTGTGCGTTTGGTTATATATGGGAGGGTAAAGAGCCGCATTTTCTCTCCTAGGCCGTTTCCGCACTAGGCTGTTATAGCGCGATGATTCCACTTTCAACCTCCTCTGGAATCCTGGGGTTTGCAGTTTCGGGAGGGGCCGGCCGGCCCCTCCCGAAACTGCAAACCCCAGGATTCCAGAGGAGGTTGAAAGTGGAATCATCGCGCTATAACAGCCTAGTGCGGAAATGGCCGAAGAGACTGAAGAGCGTTACTTTAAAAGCGACCCGGAAGCCGACGACTGGATGTGAGTCTATAAGGATCCGCGCAAAAGGCGCATCTCCGTGACGTAAGGAGTTCTTCGCCTTGGGCTTGTTTACATGTTCGCTGGGGGGGATTCTGTAGGCTGAGGGCTGTCTCGACGTCATAAGTGAAACCGTAGTAAAATCTGGACAGGCAGCTCTTTGGCCGTTTCCGCAGTAGACTGTTATAGCGCTATTATTCCACTTTCAACATCCTATGGAATCCTGGGATTTGTAGTTTAGGGAGGGGCCGCCGGCTGTTGAAAGTGGAATAATAGCGCTATAACAGTCTACTGAGGAAATGGCCTTTGCCCATTTCAGTCTTACTTCAATGAATCAGCAGACCCTTGGACAATAAAGAAGTCGCGGAAGGCGGGCATTAGTACCTCAAGTATTATTTACACTTGACACTAGATTCGGAGTTGGGGAAGTTATTTTTTTCAGAATCCAACTCCCAGAATCCCCGGGCTGACTTGGCCCTTAGCAACGCCTGGTGGTTGGGAGGTTTTCAGAGCCACACAGCCAAACAGTAACGTGTCGAAGTTTTGCTATGACTGCCTTAACGTATCGTATGTTTTTTTCCTGTTCTCCATAACCGAGGGCCTTCCCACCCTGCACTGTTATAGTGCTGTTATTCCACTTTCAACATCTTGTGGAATTCCGGGGTTTGAAGTTCACTGAGAATTCTAAATGCCCCTCCCTAAACTGCAAACCCCAGGATTCCATAGGATGTTGAAAGTGGAATAATAGCACTCTAACAGTGTAGTGTGGAAATGGCCTCTCACAAGCAATCTTCCTCAAGAGTTTTCAACAGATTTTGCTGACAAGAATTCTCAGTACCATAGTGAATTGCTTCTATAGTGATAAAAATACCTTTCTTTAATGAAGTATTTAGAAAACGTTAATCACTTATATACTATACCAAGATATCAGAGAAAGATGGCAAATATTCTCACAATACAAATGCTAGTTAGAGGAAAATACAGTTTGGCTATCCTAAAAAGGCAAAGAGGTATGGCCCCTGGGCTACCAGCTGTCATACACTGCAATTTGCAATACTACAGTGGACCTCAGCTACTTCTGGTTAAAACTTCCTGACTGAAAATCCCCCTTGTATCCGTTAACAGTGAGTTTTAAGTCTTGGTGCTACAACTGAAAACACCATGTCTTTGTACTCATCTGTCACTCAACAGGTGGATGAGACAAAGGCCATTTCTGCACTACACTGTTGTAGGGCTCTTATTCCACTTCCAACATCCTGTGGAATCCTGGGGTTTGCAGTTTAGGGAAGTGCACTTAGACTTTTGAACCGGAGAGCTCTTTGGCCTGAGTAAACTACAAACCCCAGAATTCCAAAGGATGTTGAAAGTGGAATAATAGCACTACAACAGTGGCCATTTCCACACTACACTGCTATAGTGCTATGATTCCACTTTCAACATCCTGCGGAATTCTGGGATTTGTAGTTTGTAGCTCTCTGGCTGAGAATCCTAAAGGCTCCTCGCTAAACTACAAACCCCAGGATTCCATAGGATATTGAAAGTGCAATAATAGCACTATAACAGAGTAGTGCGGAAATGGTCAGTCTAAGGCGGAAATGACCAAAGAGCAGGACAGGCAAGTTGATGTGGGAACAGTGGGCTGGATATGAGGAAGCACTGTCTCTCAAAACAATCTGGAATAACAATAACATTTCCTCCTGGTCTTATTTTCAGCACAGTGTCTTCCAGCTCATAAGTTCCATAATCCCTCCTTCCTCCTCCTCACCCCTCCTGTCTCCCTGCCTACTCTCATTCCCCCATCTCACTTGCTTCCTTCCCACCTTACCTGTTTTCCACTTCTTGTTCACTTGTCTCCCTTACTGCTACCACCCACATTCTTTGTAAAGCAAGTCCGACCCCACAAAGCAAGCAGCATTCTTCTCAATAGATCCATCAAGGCTACAAATTTAGTTAGAGCTTGGATAATGCTGGAAAGTGCATTCTACTGCATTGCTGTTGGGGCATCTGGTGGTGATGGTGCAATTTGCTGTTCTGGGCATGCCACTGTTTGAGTAGAGGTGCATCACCTCATATAATGGGATGTTCAAAGCTATGCGCTGTGGCTAGAGTGTCCATGGTGCTGGCATCTTAGCCTCATCTAATGGGAGGGCCGGACCTCCCAACCTAAGAAATGTACTAAGAATTAGCTTGCAATCTGTGCTGCAGTTAGGCCATTTCCGCACTACACTTTTATAGTGCAATTATTCCACTTTCAACATCCTATGGAATCCTGGGGTTTGCAGTTTTGGGAGGGGCCAGCCAGCCCCTCCCGAAACTGCAAACCCCAGGATTCCATAGGATGTTGGAAGTGGAATAATTGCACTATAAATGTGTAGTGCGGAAATGGCCTTAGTTCTGCAAATGAGACAGAGAGCTGAATTTGTTCTCTTTAGGAAATCCTATGGTCCTATGAGTTCACTGAGAAATCTGATAGGAAGTGTGGCGTCCCCTCATCAAAACATATGTGTAAATAAACTCTATCTGATAGAAATATCAGAAACCTTCAGACATTTCCTTCCCTGGAAATGTAACCACAGAAAGCACCGGAACCCCACAAATATCATGCCACTAAGATATAGGATGCATATGTGTGCCTTCACATAGCTCGAAGTGATGATCTGAGAAGACTGTGGAAACATATTTTGTCTATAGATGGCAGTAACAACCTCTTCTGACATTTTACAAGTTCTGTCATAACCAAATTGGTACATAATTTGTAGCTGAAAACACCAGCTGTAGTTGACATTTAGAAAGAGAGGGTGCAGCCTGCTGAGCATATTTGCATATACAATCACGAGCACAGTCATGTTTACTTCATTCTTGTTGAGATCAAGGTGCCTGAAGCATCCTCAGCTCTATAGTTGATTACAGCCACTTCTTTTAAGAGGTGTTCACTCTCCTTCTGGTACCCACCCCCACGCACAGCAAACAGTAATCAACTCCCTGAAGTACTTGCGAAGTACAGAGCTTGAGGAAGTTACTATTCTGGAGTAAAAGTCACAGAATTTCCCAGCCAAAATGGCTGGGAGATTCTGAAAGTCATAGTCCAAAAGTCAACTTTTCCAAGTTCAGATAATAACAGTTTGAGCATTTAGTGGAGTTGAGTCACATTGTTTTCTTCTTGATGCTCTATGTTCAAGACGTGAATGTATCTTATACAAAATGTGAAGATGATTTACTTTCACAGAAAATACATATGGAGGTATGTGTGAAAAAGAAACAAGAAGCTATATATCAGATTTTTTTTTCAAACATCATAGAAGCAGTATGAGAAGTGTTTCTACCCATCCTGTGACTGCCACTGAAGTGAGGAACTGCTCTTGTCCCTCTGCTATAGCATCAAATGTGGTGACATTTTACATGCCCTTATGGTTCCTTTGTTAGACTTTATACATCCAGTATCCCCAGTGGACCTTTGAAAAACTGCTGCCATCAGTAAAAGTTTGGAAAAATAAATGAGTAATAAAACTAGAAGAAAGGAAAAAGGAAGTTGAAACTATACATTTGTATATATTTTTAGAAGAAGAAGAAATAGAAATAGAATTAGATGTTGGATAGGTATATAGGTATATAAATTTGTTTGTATATATTTCTTTGCTTTCTGTTTTTTATATATTTATAAAAAGAAAGAATGATTATTTGTAAATATTGTTTGTTATAACTTTAATAAAATAAAATAAAAACTGCTGCCATCACAGACAACATGTTCTTGAACTCAATTTCTCAAATATGTGGCATTCTTAGATGCACAGGTTCATAATACAAAATGATTTATTAAGGAGAAGTTCAACATGAATTTAAATATTACTTATTTAACATATCTTAAAACCTGACTGACACCAACTCTAAGTGGGAACATAAGAGATAAAAATTATGAGAAAAAGAAAGAGACGAGTTTTGGTAAGGTGAATGAGAAATCGGATTTTCAGTTATTAATCCAGTTATTTCTCTCTTTCAAAGCTCACAACAGGGATGGGAGAGTCATGGATAGAATTTTCCATATGTGTTTGTGTAAGTGTAGTAATGTGATTTAAATATAAATACCAATTGAAAATTCACTGTGAAAAATGTTCCCCTTTTAGATTAAATATAACTGAGTCAGATTTTTTTTTTACTAACAATATTAACTATTAATTCAACAAGTTAAGCCTTACCCACTCATTTTACCATATTTGCTTGCAGGGTTATTATGAAGATAGAAATGGAAAGGAGGACCACATAGACCGTGCCTTGGGGCCCTTGGAGCAAAGGCAGCTTCTATATGTAACAAAAAGAAAAAGAAAAAAATAAGAAAAAAATTGCAAGCTTTAAATATATGACTAATTTAATATTTCCTGACATTCAATGTTATGGACGCTAAGATTAGTTCTAATGACAGCTGAAGAATGTTATCACAGGTCTTGAACACATTTTTGGTGTCTTTGGAGCTGGTTAATACTTGGATGGGAGACCGCCAATGAATACCAGATGCTGTAAGCTATATTTCAAAGGAGGGAACGGGCAAAATCATCTCTGTGTAGTCCTTTCCTAAGAAACTGTATGAAATTCATGGAGTTACAAGTCAAAAGGCAGCTAGAAGGCACATACACATAAATAAAGGCATTGCAATACCAAATATTTTGAGGTTATAGATAATTGAAATAAAATCAAATTACATACAAAATGAATAAGTGACTCAGGTCATAGCTCAAAGAGTATTAATCAGATCACATGGCCTACAGGAGACTAGAGTTTCAGTTTACTTTATGTTCCACGCCCTCTATCTTTCCTGTTTGTAGACTACAGAAGGTCACAGTACAACTGTGAAAACCCCTAACTTCCAAAACTTGTCTCTGATTACGGATTTTTGGTTTATATTTTTATGGAACTGAGAAGTTTTAAGGTATGCATTTTTCCTGACAGTCTTGGTGCTACATCTATAATATCAGATTGTTTTAGAGTTACATTCTTGAAACCAGCAGGTTTATTGAAAATGCTGATTTTCCCCATGAACTGAGTGGGTTTAACAGAGGGGAGGGAAAAGTGTTATTACAGATTTTGAATCGATACCTTATGATTAATTAAACTATATGGTTCTGCATAATAGCTGTCTTGTTTAACAAGTATATTTTTCCCAGATCCTTTTCTGTTATGGACTGGTAGAGATATATTTGTTGGTGTTGGCTTACTGTGAATGGTACTTTGCATACTATTAAAGACAATATTGTAGATATGAGCTTTTACATTCACATCAAAGATTTTTCCAAAGTGTTGGCTACATCACACACATGTCTGTAATATTTATGTAGAGTAAAATAACACAAAGTTAATTGCAAAACAGCTGTTTCACACTTTTTGTCTGGAACAGCTACATTAATAACACAGTGCCATGAAAGACTGTTATAGGTATTTTTATCTGATGTTTTAAAACAGTACTAGTTAAACTACCTGATGTGATGGACTGGCATTTTTTCCCCTCAATGTGCTAAGGACTGGTTCCATATTTGTTCCCGCTGGCTGTGGTTGTTTCTCTCTTACCTGGAAACTCTTCAGGGACTGGCTCAGGCATGGGTATCAGTCCATGGACTACCGCTTTGAGTAGCATCATTTAGGAACATAAAAGTGCCAGAAAAGGAGACTGACAGAAGTTGGAAGATCTCTTTGAAGGGTTTTTATTCCAGACAGATTTAAATAGATGTTTGTACAAGATTCTGTATTTGTCTCAGGGCCATTCTAAGAATGTTTTGCTGCTTGAAACAGAAGGAAAAATGAAACCGTGTTTTCCATCTCCATTCCATGCATCATGTCCTCCAGCACACCTGAGGGACCGCAGGCTGTATCTAGGACAGATTGTGGGGACTACACAGTTCTCCAATGGAGCAGGAGTCCAGGGGACGTTTGCTTCTCCTCAGCATCCTCTATCTAAGACAATTACTTCATTCTCCATAATATAAGAACTAGTGTTGAGTTATCAGAATTTCATATAGCATTAAACCTGCTGTCTAATTACATTCAACTAAGAATAAGCTCCACTGAATACACTAGGACTTGCTTTCCAGTAAATGTGCATATGCTTACACATTAAACTTTTGAATATGACTGTAAATATTTTTGAAAGAATAAGGCATGATTTCTTTGTTTTTCAATGGTGCTTGTGTAGAATGTATAGCAAACTAGACTTCTTAATTTGGAATGCCTTTTTAGTTCATTTAAAAGATTTTCAGCTGAACAATATAACCAATTCATAGATTAAAATTGCAGTGCTGTGCAGAGTAAGAGGGGGGAAAATCAACGTATGACTAAACATGCATAGGACTGAATGGCACAAGTTGTAGCCCTAATATTTATAAGTTGCAGATGTGGTTTTTATGCTCCTCTAAAGTACCTAATTTTTTTTTCAGGACGCACTTGGAAGAATTAACCTTTTCAACACCTTTCAATGTACATATATGGATACTTGGCCAAATGACATGTTAGTGGTGAAGTGACATTCATAATATTCTCAAACAGCTGTGTTTTAAGTTTGATTTGCATTCTAAAACCAGAGTTCCTTCCTCACAGAGAAGAAATAGATGAAGAAATGGGATTTTAAAAACTTTTTGCCTGAGATGAAATGATCAGGCATGAAAGCTAGACAATGAGATTTACTAAGAGAGATTTTCTTGTGATGCTTTTTGGCACTCTGGTTTATGCAGTCGATATTGGAGTAGATCTTTGGATAGCAAAAAAATACTGGTGTGAGGGACAATATTTATGGTGTGCCTTAATACTGGCCCCAGGATTTCTTTCCTCAATAGTTGTCCAGTTTTTCAGTTATACTTGGTTTAAAGAAGACAGTGCTGAGAAGTTGAACTGGATTTTTCTTCTACTACATTTCTTACAAGGTGGAATATTTACAAGGTAAGCACTGGATTTTGAGCATAGAATGCAGAATCTATATATAAAATGATACACTAAATGATTTTTCATGGTTAGCAGTGGTGATGATGAGGTTTTGATGTGTAATTTGTTGATCATGCCTATTGGCACAGAAGGCATGGCTGATAGAAGGGGTCTCTGTCTGCTATTGGTGGAATAGCTAGAAAGCTGTGGATCAGGAAGGATTGGAGAAAGAAAGAAACAAGGATCTAGAGAAGCAGAGCAGAGTGTCTAGAGATGGCAATAGGCCAAGAAAAAAAAAATCTAGAGCATGACTTGAAGTGATCCAACAAATGAAAGATGAAGGACACCAGAGGTTAGAGTAAATTGAGAAATGGTAACTGATACCAATGAAATGTGCTTTTGTCCCAGACTTACAGAAACAAGATGATCTTGTTCCCATATTGTTTTCTTGAAACATCTTTCTACTTCTTTCTGTTGAAGCTATTAGAAATCTAATGGTTTGTTCCTTATGCCACTACCAATGTAATATCCATATGCTTATGAAAGGCAACTGTAACACAGATTGATTCAATAATAGATTTGGTCTTCACAAAGGGAAAATAAATCTTAGATACATTAATCTTACCTAAAATTACTATAACCTGAAAGGCACCCAAGTTTGGAAGAAGAGAAGACTTTAGAGATCTTCAGGATTATGATTTGCTTCATCAGATGTATAGTCTTTGAGACACACACCTACTGTGCAGTCCTATATCTGTAAATTCAGTGGGACTTAACTCCCAAGTAAGTATACTTTTGGGCCACTTCCAGGGATTGGAAAATTAAACTAGTCCCCTGGAACCTCAGAAGGTCACTTCCAACCTGTACCTGTTATTTTATTTTAGGGGGCAAACAAATTTCTTCCTTGAAAACTGGCCAATTTCACCCCCAGAAGCATTATACTACAATTTTCAAGCCATTTTTTGTGTTATCTAGGGCTGTGTTAATGCCAGGCCTTTTTTCCCTCCTCAAAACTGGAACCAACACAGTTTCTCCCCTCAAGGAAAATGGCCAGAAATGGCAAACACACCCCAAAAACATGCAATTAAAGGCTGAAATTTGCAGCTGTATCAATAATATTTGAGAATTCATGTAAGGAGGAGAGGAGGAGATATCCCAGCAGATTGGAGCAGGGGAAGCTGTTACCATCTTCAAAAAGGGGAAAAAAGAGAACCCCAGCAACTACTGACCAGTGAATATGATGTTAATACCAGGAAATATTTTGAAACAGACCATTAAGCAGTCAGTGATCACTTAGGAATGCTGTGATTATTAAGAGCCAGCATATGCTTAATTTTTTTAAAAAAAATTAGGCCAGATTAATATTATCTTTTTTTTTTTTTGACAGAGTTGCAAGCTTAGTAGATCTGGGGAATGCTGCAGATGTAGTATATCTTGATTTCAAGAGGATGTTTGATAGGATTCTCCATGATATTCTTGTAAGCATGCTAATAAAATTTGGGCTAGACAAAGCTATTGTTAGGTTGACTTCTAACTGGTCAACAGACTAAACTCAAAGAATGCTCACTCATACCTCTTCAACCCGGACAGAAGTGAGTAGTGGGCTGCCACAGAAATCTTCCCCGGGTCTGGTATTGTTCAACATCTTTGTAACAACTGGGATGGTGGAGCACAGGGCATGCCTACCAAATTTTCAAGTTACACCAAATTAGGAGAGGTAACTGTAATGTTCTGTTTCTTTTCTTTTTTTTGAAAAACAACAACAATCCTGTTATGTTTATTAGAGAAATTTGGGTTGCCAGTTAGTATTAGGGTTGCCAGTTCAGGATTGTCCTAAGCCCTGAGACCCAGGGATGCCCCCTGGTGATATCATTAAGTGTTATGTGTTAAGTGCCAATCACAGTTGCTCACAGCTTGTCATTCAAACACACAGTGAAAGAGACAGAGGGCCTTTCTGCCCTACACTGTTACAGTGCTATTATTCCATCTTCAACGTCTTGTGGAATTCTGGGTTTGTAGTTGACTGAGGCCAAAGAGCTCTCTGGCTGAGAATTCTAAATGCTCCTCCCTAAACTGAAAAACCCAGGATTCCATAGGATATTGAAAGTGGGATAATAGCACTATAACAATATAGTAAGGAAAGGCCCAGAGAGAAAGAATATTTTTCTATTTGGATATTAGGACAGAAATCTTACACAATCGCATGGCATTAATTGAATAGGTACATACGTGAACCAAATCACCACATCAGCAGCCCAGCCACATTGTGGGCCCCTGCATTGATCTAACTTAAAACAAGAAAAAGAAAACCCAAGTTAATGTAATTAAATTGGTGCTAATACAATGTTCAAGCGTAAATGCATATTTATACAACTGTTCACTGAGTGCAGGCCAAAAGCAACCACACAATTTCTCCTTAGGTAAAGTGATCAGCAGTTAGTACCTTGGCTTGTGAGAATCCTTGTCCAAAGGTCATCTGATACCTTATCAGGCTTTTCAGCTGTGAACTTGGAAGCTGAAATATAATGCAGCCCATTTGGCCTTACACACAACATTTTTTTTCTCTGTTCTGTATGTCAAACAGGTAGGGTCATAACAAAAAGAACCACTGGAGCCACATTATATAATCAAGCTTGAACTCTCTTTCATTCTTTCTATTCTTTACATACACAGAAATGCATCAATAGCCAAATATTTCCTAAAGCTGGCTTCTTCAGTCAAAGGATGTCCTCCATTTAGATTTCAATATATGGTATGTGATTTTTCTAAATACTTAATAGACCTGAACACTTCATAGATGTCACAACCCTTGTTTTGAATGTTAACATTTTAGTGGAGTTCAAATACTTCTGATTCCCCCCATCTAAAATGTATTCTGGGGAGGCTGAAACCTTGTTTAATTGGTTATACCAGTTTTAAACCCCTTTTTAACTGACTAAGGCACATGTCTGGCTAATTAGGCAATTAAATATGCAATCACTTCCAAAACACTCCTGTTGCCCTGCACCATCTTAAATGAAGCATTTTTGTTTTGATGTCTAAAGGAGGAAATGCATCTTCTAAGGTGGTAACTGCTATGCATAATAAAAAAACAAAGGAAGCTTGCTTCTTCATTAAAACTCTTATTTCAGTCATATGCAAATTTATGCAGATTCAGTTAACTGATTGGTTATACTCAATTTCTTTAATTGTTTAAGCTTTCTTCAGAGGGACTGTGTAAAATGCAAGCAGTTAACTTTCATTTAACAAGCTATGCAAGCTATGCAGTTGTCAAGTATTTTGAACTACACAGGTATCATAGGTTTATCCACTGATCAAATGCCAGATGAATGAGAACTTCCTGATACCTCCCAAATTTACTGTTGTATAAGGCAATATGACAAATGGTAGTGTATCTCACAAGCAATGTAATTCATATTCATAATTAGAAGGTGAGCACCAACCAGTCTCATAGCACCACAACCCTCCCGCCAGGGTCTAGCAGAGAAAATTAAGCAAGCTGCAAGCTTTATCATATGCTGGTTTGCGGCATGATTATGTTTAATCCCATTTTTGGTCTCTACTTATCATGTGACATCATCACTCTCCTGTTGTTGAATTGCATCATTAAACCAGCAGCGCAGTGTTATTGCAGAAACAGTATGATAGTGATTGTTTCTATACCAGTATGTTTCTGATTCCTTAAATAATACAATTGCTATGAAGCAACAGGCTGGTGCGATAAAGCCCTTTGTTTTTTTGGTAAAAAGATATCAAGTACCTTTATTTATATGGCGAGAAGCTCTGTCACATGTGGTCTTCGAACATGGAGGAGAGATTGAGAGAAAGACAGAGAGAGAACCACAGACTACAAATTAGAAAATGGACAAACTCAGATTAAATTCAGACCAATTACTGCAGGATGTGAGAGTGTTTCACCAAACCCAACAAACAGGACATAAATATATGCAGTTCCTGCACGGTTAGAGAGACATGTGGACTAGCAGCTACTGGCATGATAAGACTGTTATCTCTAACATGTTGAACATAAATATGATGGTACTTTATAGGCAAAACAATATTTTTAGGCTGCAATCATATATACCTTTACCTGGGAGTAAGCCCTACTAGGCCAATGGGACTTACTTCTGAGTAGATATGTACACGGTTGCACTGTCAAGTGCTTGCTACATCCTTGTGAGCTGAACCAGAGATATGGAGGCCTAACATCACTCTTCCATGGAAACATATTTATGTGTAAACTTATGCTAATGGTTGGAGTAATAGCAGGAGGCATCTGCGGGAAATATTGGAGTTCACCACAAAACTGCTGTCATGTGAACATCAAAACATTATTTGGAAGTCTCCACAAAAAGTGGGGAGGAAATCTGTATTCCTTGAGATGTGTTCTTGTAAGCAAACCTTTTATAAACAAATTGAAGAGGAGTGAGTTGAGTGCCTTATCATCTTGAGAAACAGCAGAATATTGAGATTTATAAAGAATGCTTTAAGAGGAAAAGTCTCCCCACTCCCTCCAGGTGCCTGTTTGCAATTTCTTTTTTTGGAAAACATTTCATGTTCATAGAGTCATCAGATTCAGTTTTGCTTATGCTCATAATGTTTTGAAGACTAATGTCCAAACAGTGAACGTGGGTATTGGTTTAATATCAGTCTATTGAAACGGTATAGTTCCTTGAAGTAGCAAGTTTAGAAAAGGGTGAACATCTTATCTTTCAGCTACTGCTAACAATTGAAGTTGTTGCACAAAGATTCATATTATTGTGTTTTCACTGCACTATCCAGACCCCTGCCCAAAGAAGGTACAATGTGGTGTTATTGGCTGGATGTGAATAGACCTTAAGACTAATTCTAAGATCATGTGATTTTTTTTTTGCATTGTTGTTATTTCAGTACAACTGTAAATTACCTCATATGTTAAAAATTAAATGAAAAGCTTGGTTCTGTCCAATGCTGCACCCACTTGTGCAGTGGGTCTTCTCATTCCTTCCCTCCTGCTTCCCTCCCTAATCTGCTCTCAAGACTCCTCCAATGTCCTGGAACTAATTGGGTGGGCACTGGATGGGAGCACTCTTCCCTCCTTCCCAACTTGATTTTATGAAGGAGAATGACTTGAAGCTCTACAATGTCAGTATGTCAAAATGGCTCATAGCTCACCCCGAACTCAGGGGGTATTATAGGCCATTTTGGAACAATTTTGGAACAATTCCGCCCCTTCAATTTGGGTGACCCTTGCAGTGACCCTTGCAGAGCCACATGTGGTCTCTAGGATTTGCCCACCTATGGTTTATACGAACTCCTCAGCTCTCAGGCTATCATGTGATGTCGGTGGAGGCTTTATAAAAAATCTGCCAAACAATGGGAAATTAAGCCAAGGGAGGAAACATTGTTTCCTCACATCTTCCTCTACCCTCTTAAGGCCAATAAATGCTTTCCCAGATAGTTTTCAATCCAGGTATGCATGATTTACAGATGGGATTGGGACCATTCTTCAGACAATAGTAGTCCTGTGAAAGTACCAACTCAAACAACATGCTAGATGTCCAATGGCAGGTGCATGCTTAACAACAACAACGCCTCTGAAGAATTCTATCAAAAATAAAAAGCAGATACAGGTGGTTTTACTTCTGGATGGAGAAATAGCTGAGAGGGAAGAATGGGTTTATATCCAAGGCCATTTCTGCACTACATTGTTATAGTGCTGTTATTCCACTGTCAACATCCTGTGAAATTCTGGGGTTTATAGTTTACTGAGGCCAAAGAGCTCTCTGGATGAGAATTCTAAATGCCTCTCCATAAACTGTGAATGCCAGAATTCCACAGGATACTGAAAGTGGAATAATAGCACTATAACAGTGTAGTGCAGAAATGGCCCAGAAAGCTCATGTTAAAATAAGAACCAGTTAAATGTGCTGCCATATTCCTTTTTTTCTCCTCCTCCCTTCCTTCTTCTTAAGAATTTCCCTGTATTTTTTTTTCTGACAGGTAGGAGTAGGACAGATGTTGAGCAAAAAAAGACTTGAAAGGAAAAAGTTAAGCAGCCTTTTCTAGTGTTATAGACTACCCTGTATGTATGTATGTATGTATGTGTGTGTGCACACACATGTATATTTAAAACTTCTCAAATGAGTTTTTGAAAGTGGAATTGTAAGTAAGGTGTAGAAATTAAGACTAGAAATCAGCAGTAAAAAGAAAAAGGTTTGTGCTTCAGAGAAACAAATGAATCAGCTGGATAATATATTTTGGCAGTGTCTGCTTCTGGAGCAGGTTAGTAGCAGTAAGATGTAGTGACATGAGAAGTGTTTTTACTGTGGAATAGTGACTTTATAAAGACTTTGTTCTGGTAAAAAAAGAAAATTCTACTTCTGTCTGGGCATGGTACCCATGTAACTGTAGGCAGAGATAATGGAGATAATACAGATATCACAATTGAAAAGCCCAGTAAATTATAAAAAAGGTAGAACAAAACCAGTTGCAATTCATTAATAGAATAGATCTTAGTTATTCTTGATGGTAGACAGACATATTCAGGAAGCAAGTGAAAGTTTATCTCTGATTGGTAGTCAAGTAAGATCAGAGCACACGATCTGGCAGGAAGCCAGAACTGAGTCCAATAACACCATTGGCTGGAATTCCAGTCTGATTGGAAGTTAGATAAAAGCTGATCACAGACCAGATGGAGGCAAGCTATATCATTATTACTTCCAACCGCTTCATGTGTACTGTCCACACTGTACTTTGGCTGGAAATTATAGCAGATATTACTGGATACAGAGATAAGAGAGAGAGGGAGAGAAACTCCCTTCTAGAATGATGACGGAACTATGTAACATGTATTTCATATATTATGAGATAGATAACAAGAGCCAGTGTGGTGTAAGTGGTTTCAGTTTCGGACTATGACTCAAGAAGTTGTTAACTGCCGTCAAGTCAACTTCCACTTATGACAACCTATGAAGGAGAGACATCCACGTCACCTGCTTAGATCTTGCAGACTCAGGGCTATGGCTACCTCGATTGAGTTTATCGATCTGTAATGCAGTCTTCCTTTTTTCCTACTGCCTTCGAATTTACCAAGCATTTCTGTCTTTTCTAGTGAGTCATATCTTCTCACGTTATGGCCAAAGCATGATGGTCTCAGTTTAGTCATCTTGGCTTCCAGGGAGAATTGAGGTTTGATTGGCTCTAGGACCCATTTATTTCTATTTTTAGTATTCATAAAACTCTTCTCTATATTTCACATGAGTTGATTTTTTTCCTGTCAGCTTTCTTCACTGTCCATCTTTCACAACTATACATAAAAATTGGAAATACGATGGTATGGGACCATCCTAATTTTAGTATTCAGTGATATATCTTTACATTTCATAGTTGTCCTTCCAAGCCCTAGTCTTCTGATTTCTTGACTGCAGCCTCTATTCTGATTAATGACTCAGCCAAGGTATGGAAATATGGAAAATATTGAACTATTTCAATTAGTCTACTTTAAAGTTATGTGAACTTTATTTCATCATCTGTGGTCATTATTTTTGTTTTCTTAATGTTCAACTATAAAGCTGCCTTTTCACTTTTTTCCTTGACTTTACTCAGTAATCATTCTAAGTTTTTGCTATATTCTGCTAGTAGTGTGGTCTCATCTGCATATCTTTAATTGGTGGTATTCCTTCCTCAATGCCTCCTTCCTCTGAGTCTAACCCTGCTTTACATATAAGTTCACTGTACAAGTTAAACAGATAGGATGATAAAATGCAGACTTGCTTGACCCCCTTACCAATTGGAAAACCATTCTGTAGCCCCTTGTCCTGAGTACAGGTTACACATCAGGGCAATCAAAATGTTGTGGCACATACATTTCTTTAAGAGCAATCCAAAGTTTTTCATGATCTACACAATCGAAGGTTTTCCGATGATCTATAAAGCACAAGCCTATTTTCTTCTGAATTTCTATGGTACACTCCATTTTCCAACATATGTTTGCAATATAATCTCTAGTACCTTTTCCTTTCCTGCCCCTCTTGGACATCTGGCATTTCTCCCTCCATATATTAGACCTGCACAACTTGGCAGTAAGTAAGGGCTGAAATTAAATAGGCTAAACTTCTTCAGGGCAGAGATAGGTTTTTAGCAACTCACTTTCCAAGTAAAGTTGTAATAATGGTATAATGTTTTTATTTGCAAAATAATCATTAATTATACTATAATTATTATAGTATATTTAATGATTAAATTATTTTGCAAACAAAATAAACCATATTTTACAAAATATGTTTTTATAATATACTTCCATGCCTTCTCATCAGTGCTGGGGTAGGTAAGGAAATGCTGGTAGGCATCATACTAGGCCAACACCGGATGGCTACACATATGGCCCATTCACCAGACTAGGCCTTTGCGGCGCTTGGAAATGAAGTCCTCCTCAAAGTGCCTGATGGCCTGCTTCTCTGGCAAATGGGGCACCAAGATGACAGGAAACTTTCCCACCAGGCACCCATAGAGCCAGTCAAAGTGCTTAAAGTGCCAGTGCACCTGCTGCCCAGTGTGGCAGGGTACCAACTTGTAGGCAGTGTAGCTCTTCATTCCTTTGAATTTGATCTGCTTCATGGGGTCTTCGATGGAGCACTGGAAAGGGTATGGGTTCTCCTGCCACTCAAGCCCATAGGTGCCCAGCATAAGACATAGCTTGTCCCCATCCTTCACAAAACCTGACGCCTTGCCCAACGCAAAAGCCTCACCGCCTGATTTCACAAAAGTGGAGAAGTGGTTCAAGAAGAGGCCATGGTCGCCTCAGCTGTTGACACCCTTGAATCAGCCCTCCATCTTCTGGTCGCTACAGAGGCTCAGCACCTTGTGTTCCCACATGGAGATCTCACCCTGCTTCTCCAACTTGGTCGTACAGCACTTGGGCTTACAGCAGCACCATGGCCTAGCTGTTGCCGCTACACAAGATGAGGATGGGAACAGGCCACCCCGCAGCACCACCCACCAAAGACAATTCGTTCTCCTCCTCCTCCTCCCTTTCCCACCGGTTCTCTTCCCACTCACTCTGGCAGCACTCTCTTTAGCAGACAAATTGGCTGGCTCCCCCCCACACCCCTGCTTCCCCTTGGCGCCCCTTCCTTTGCTTCATTCTCTCCAGACCCTTTTATTCTCCTCACAAGCTGTTCTGTTCTCTCTCTTTCAGCACTGGGAGAGGAATAGTGTGTATATATATGTGTGTGTGTGTGTGTGTGTGGCATGACTGTGGTGGTGAGAAGAGAGCTTCCTTTCTCCCTTCAGTCCTCCTTTCCCCTCAGTGACTGAAGAAGTCAGCCAAGCCAGTTTGGGTACCACCAACCCCGTAGGAGTACCTGCTTCACCTCATCTGCATTGCCTGGATGGAGGGGACTCTGTGTGTGTGTGTGTGTGTGTGTGTGTGTGTGTGAGGGGCTGGGCCACATCCGGGGACTGTCCCAGCTTGTCACCAGTTTTGGTAATCCAGAGCCAAGAGGCAGGGCCAGGGAGCCAAGCGCAGAGTGGTCACCCCATCAGTGAGGCTCAGCAGGCAAACAGACACAGGAGAGGTGGAGATGGGAGCTGCACAAAATTCTCTGGCAGCCCGCATGCGGCCCATGGGCCATATGTTGTGCAGGCCTGCCATGTATGGTAAAATTCTCTGTTGTACAATTACGCTCATGACTTTGACTGCATGGGAGATTAATGCAATTGTTCTGTGGGTACTGCGATTCCTTTGTCTCCTTTCTTGAAGACTGGAACCTATATTGAGCATTTCCAATCTCTGGACTATTATTTTGTTCTCCACATTTATTGACAGATTTTAGTTCGAACTAATGTAGTTTCTTTCTGTAGACTGAAGCAGCTCTCTTAGTATGCCATTTGTTCCTAGTGATTTATTTCTCCCAAGTGCTCTGAGTCCAGCTTCTACTTCACTTTCTAAAATTGTAGGTTTATCTTCAAATGATTCTTCCTTGAGTGAATCTGTCATCCTTTCCCTTATTTTATACAGTTCTTCAGCGTACTGTTTCCATCAGCTTTTTATTTGTACTTGGTTATGTAAGACACTCTCTTATAGCATTCCCACTCTTGGTTTAAATTTCCCTTTGATTTCTTGGATCTTGTGGAAGAGATCTTGTTTTTCATTTTTTGTTGTCATCTTCTATTTCTCTGCATTAATTATTCTAGTAGTTCTCTTTGTCTTTGCACTCAAGTCACTGAACAATTGCATTCACAGTTCTGACTTTTTTTTTTTACCTTTACTTTTGCTTCTTGTCTGTCCTTAGCTGCTTGAAGAGTTTAATCCATCATCCACTGAGACTTCTTTTTCTTTTTGGCAGCAGACTGTGTCTTTTATCCTCTCTGAAATGTCCCTAGCTTCAGTCCAAAGTTCTTTTGGTTCTTGGTCAATTATGTTTAATAGTGCAAATCTGTATGTACGTTATCTTTACATTCGATGGTGATGTTCTTCAGGTTATATTTTGACACAATGATTGGTTTAGTGTTCTTTAGCTAATTTTTAATATTAGCAGTTCATGGTCTGTGCAAAGAGAATGGAGCTTCTCCATCTTCTGCTTCTGATTGTGTAGTCTATTTGATTTTTATATTGGCCATCAGGAGATGTCTGTTACCCTGATTTCTGGGGTCCCTTGGGGGACGCCTCAATGTGCTCCACATGATGGGGAATGGAAACTAGCCAGAACACGAGCAATAGCAATGCGAGAGGCAGGGTAACCTAGCAAGATCTTTCACCCAATTTTTACGGGCTCAGGCCAAGCCAAAAACCAAGCAAAATTGTCTAATAAATGATTTTATTAAAAATAAAGACTTGCGCACATACACACTTACGCACTCACTCACTCAAGACTTAGCGAGGAATAAAAAGAGAGGAAATTGGATAGGGGGCTTTGGAGGGTTACAGCTGGGGAATACTGCACCTGATCCTGAAGTCCGGAGGTCCAAGAAAGCAGAGGAGAGAAAGATGAGACTCAGCATGTGGAGGGGTGAGGGACGGAGTGATGGTCTGCTGGGAAGCCAGGAGTGATCCAAAGACCTGCTCAAAAACCGGATCTATTTATGGGGGGAAAGGTACCCGGAGGGCTAATCCTTTCCCAGGGAGAACAATAGGTGGAGGAGTTAGAACAAAGCTCCAATATGTCAACGTCCTTTGCATGATTGGCTTTGCTGAGGTTGTCAAAGCGTCGGCTGTATGCAAATCGTCCTCGCTTGATGGGCTGTTTGTCAGATGCATTAATCCCTTCAAGCCGGCTCCTCGGGGCTGAGGACCCTTTGTGTATTTTATGTTTTACATGTCTAGGGGTCTCTTGGGGCTATGTGACTATGGGTTTACTGGCCTGATTGAGTTTTTCTTGTTTTTGGCCGTTCAACCGTGACTGCCTATGTGCTCGTTTGGGGGACCTCTCAAGCACGTGGAGATATTTTTATATTAAATTGTAGACCCCGGGATAGAGTTTATCTACTGCAGTAACATGTCCATATAAAGTATACAGTCATCTCTTTGGTTGCTTGAAGAATGTGCTTGTGATGAACAAAATATTGGTCTTGCAAAATTCAGTCAGTCAACTTTCCTGCTTCATTTCTTGATCCTAGCGCAAATTTTCCTACATTTTTTGATTGTGCTCTTTTTCCTACTTTTGCATAACAATTGCCTATGATTAACTAGAAGTCCTGTTTTGGTTTGTGGTCAATTTCCTCCTGGACTTCAGCACAGAATCTTTCAATTTCTTCTTCTGCCGTTGTAGTTGGAGCTGAAACTTGGGTAATGGTTCCATTGATGGGGTTTCCCTTAAGGCTTTTTGATATGATTCACTCAGACCTTGCATTCTATCCTTTGATTGCTTTTGCTACATTTCTCTTCACTGTTAATGCCCCATTTCTTCTTAGCTTTTCATTTCCTGAGTAAAAAATTGTGTAATTATCTGACTCAAAATGTCCCACTCCTGTTCACTTTAGCTCACTTACCCCAAGTATTGCAATGTCTATATGTTCTATTTCTTGTTTTACTATGTCTAGCTTCCTCTGAGTCATGCTTCTTACATTCCATCATCCTATAATATGTGTTGTGCAGTTTTGGACTTTCCTTTCCTCTCTGAGCATGTCAACACCTGAATGTTTTTTTGGCTTGAGTCCAGATGCACCATTAGTCACAGTGCTATTTGTAGTTATCCTCTACTGTACACCAGTAGCTTCTTGAGTGCCATTTGACTTGAAAGTCTTATCTTCTGGCATTATTTCTTGTTTTATTTTGGATTGTCTCATCATAGGGTTTTTGTGGTAAAAGACATTCAAAAGGGATTTACTGTACTCCCTTCTGTGCAGTACTAACAAGTATAAACTATGTGGCCACTGCCATTTGGCACCTTTACTCTGGCTCCTGAGCAAAAACCTGTCTAACATGGGAGACCCTACTAGGACCACTGTTTCTATCAGCATAGCCTCTTGCCTCACAGGAACATGCAGTCCTGTCACCCACGGAAAGGTAATTCCCTTGGTGGGAGACCAGGGTTTGAAACCTGCAGAGCAGGGGTCAAATTCTCACTCAGTCATGGAAGCCCACTGGGGGACCTTGGGCAAGTCACACTCCCTCTGTCTCAGAGGAAGGCCAAGGCAACCCCCCACTGAACAAATCTTGCCAGGAAAACCCTTTGATAGGTTAATTTTAACGTGGCCATAAGTCAACTTGAAGGTACACAAGATAGAGGACAATACGTTGCTAGACACTGTAAAGCCTTTGTAATAATGTGAGATCTATTATGCATATATACACATTATATGCAGTAAGATCATATTCCTTGCTACCATTCAGGTACTGTGGGTAATATGTTCTTTTTAAGTCTGAACAAAGTTCCTTATAAATGATATAAACCTAGGCTTTGAAATGTCTATGAACAAGAATGTCCCAGACTGTGTAAAGTCTATGTTGATAACGATCCTCCCCAAGAGAAATGGAAAAGTACATTAATGATTGGTTCATATAAATAAATAGCCCAAATGATTATAATGCTGCCTGCTTATTCTCCCATTACAAAATATATTCTGAAATCCTAAGCCTTAAGGTATATTTAAGGGGAGTGTTGATGTTGGCCTGTCTACTGGACAATGCTGCTGTTTACAAATTTGGGTAGTTTAGGTGATACAGATTAGCTAGCAAGCAGCAAAGAACATTTAGTCCCTCAGAGAACGAGAGAGAGTGGGAGAACCATGCCTGTTTCACCAGCTGGTCCTTCTCCACAACATGTTGTCTGCCATGGCTGCTTTTCATTAAAAATGTGGAAGAATTGTTATACGCATCTGTTGTGAGATTAAATCTAAACACAATATATGATGTAATATGACTTCCATTGTAGGTATTGGTTTGCATTGAATCATGGCTACCAAGCTGCGTTTAAACCAAAACATTCAGGAGACATATTGACTGATGGTCCTCCCAGCCTCACTCATAAAAGAGCCATTGATGCCATGGCAGATATCAGTATGCTCCGACTATTTAGGATGTACCTGGAAAGCACACCCCAGCTTATTCTTCAGATCTACATCGTTATGATGTCTGACAATCGTACCTTCAATCAGTGTAAGTCTAATTTATAGTCAAAACAAGAATATGTGTGTGTATGTGTGTGTGTTAAAAACCTGAATGCTGCCCTTTAGCAGTGCTTACAGAATGGTACATAATGCCTGAGATCCCTTTTCCAAGTCTTTGCCAGACATCAAAAAGATGGTAATGTATGTTCCAAGGTGAGTTTTTCTGGGAATGAATTCCACAAATGGGTAGCCGTAAGTAAGAAGACCCATTCTCTAGCTGCCACCCACTTTACCTCAGACAGTGGAGGCAAATAGAAGGTCCTTCAATATGGCCTTAAAATGAAAGCAGATTGATACAGAAGCAAAATTACATCAGGTTTCTGGACATAAGCTATATGGGTCATTAAGAGTAAGGTAAATATGCCAGCATTGTATAGTGGTTTGAGTGCTGGACTACAACCCTGGAGACCAGGGATGGATTCCATGGAAACCCACTGGGTGACCTTGGGAGTGTTGTACGCTCAGCCTCAGAAAACCCTATTCACCTTTGGGTTGCCATAAGTCAGAAACAACTTGAAGGCACATGACAATTAAAAACATGTATATATACTTTGAGTTAGGCTTGGAAATCGACCAGTAGCCCTTGAAATTCTTGGATTAAAGTGTGTTCAGAATGACTAGGTGCAATTAATAACCCAGTAGCTCTATTCTAAACCAAATGTTTCTGATGTATGTGAGTTTATTTACAGTTGACCCTCCACATCTGTGGATTTGACATTCAGAGATTTGATTATTTTCGAGTTTCTCCCACCCCTGCCCCCTCACCTCAGATGCTTCTTTTTTGGGCAAACCTTCTCTCTTGGCAGCTCCGTTCAGGCTGGCAGTTCTTTAAAAACCTGCCTCCAATCCCCTCCTCCTCCTCCACCAACCGCTGCCTGGCCAACTAAGGACAGTTCATAGCCCAATTTCTCAGCATCACAAACTCTCTTCAATTCCCAGTACGCACCCAAGGAAGGAGATGGGCAAGAGAGAGGAAGTATAAGTCCACCATGCCAACCCTCTCCTTTCCCTGACCTGGTTTGGACCGTGGCTGCCCACTCTCTGCACCCATGCCTCAGCCTCTTTCCCACAGACACACACATTTTGATAGTTGTGATTTTTCAATTTTGCAAGGGTCCTGTGCCCCTAACCCTAGTGAATGTGGAGGGCAAGCTGTATTTACTGTGAGTGCTAAGATCTTATAGCTTCAAGAGCATCTCAGAGCATCTTACAAAGGGTGAATGGGTGAGCAGGGAATCACATTAACATCTAGTATAGGAATAGAGATGACATGCTGCCCATATGGAACCAGGATTATCTAGGGAGTGTTTTCTGCCCTTGCGCTTGTTCGTCCCTGCTATTGTACCAGGCAGCAGCTCCCACCAAAATCCTCCTGAGGCAATGAGCCGGAGCTGAGAGCAGATGGAACGGGGTCAGCCTGTAATGGAAGGATCCTTCCCTTGCTGGCAGTGGCCAGTTGCTAAGCAGCAGTTCCCGCCAAGGTCCCCTGAGGCAAAGGATTTGGTGGAGCCGAACAGCTGGAATTTTTGTCAGTCTGGCACAAGAGCCTAGAAAATGTTCAGAGGGCAGGGAGAGAAAATTCATTTTGGGAGGTGGAGGTTGTATTTCACATATTGATGCGAATTAGAATACATAGTTCTAAAATGTTTGATTACATTGTAAAAACCAGTGCTAGGTCCATATGGTATTGGTGAAATCATCTAGCTGTAGCAATCAGTGAAGTAGCTATGTTAGTCTTTTACAGCACAAAAAATAGGAAGGAATAAGGAGTGCTGCCACATTTCTCCACCCCCCTCCATTTCCTTCTTTCTTTTAAATTTCAGAATATATTCCTGCAAGAAGAAGCAGTGGCTTTCTTATTTTAAAGTCCTGTTTGCACCTACAGTATTGTTTGAATTTTTGTGAGCTGCCATTTTTTTTCAAGGTAGAGCTGGGATGATAAGTCAATTATCAATAACAAATCATTTATTTTTGATGGTGGACACAATTCTGTTGCAAAGAACAAACTGAAAAAATAGCATAGCGGCTAGTTCAGTTTCCATATAATGCCACCTATCCTTGATACAGTGCTGTTAAAAGTAAATATGCCCATCACATCTTTGTGTGTGTGTGTGTGTGTGTGTATGAATGTGAGTGAACTACAGTTGATTTACAAATCTGAAGCCCTCTTTCTGATACTGCTAACATTTTCCCCTCGCTTTTCTTTAGATGCTTCCATCACCATTTCTTTCATCAGCATTTCTAATGCAACAGTGGATTACCAGATTGCTTTACGAAAATCCCTGCCGGATAAAAATACATTTGACAGAATATCTTCCAAAATAGTATATTTTTTATACAAGCTGTTGACTTTAACATCTTGGATACTTAGCATTGCACTGCTAGTAGGACTGAACACCAGGAGTTCTATCATTCTCATTGTGGTTCTTTGGTTTGGGGGTATAAGTTGGGTGTATATGCAACACACTACGTTTTGTAAATCCAAAAGAACAGAAATTGTCTACAGGATTATTATTGGAATCATTCTTATTTTTACCTTTTTTAATATCAAGGGAGAAAATACAAAAATTCCCCTGTGTGTTTATTATGTCATTCGGGTGCTCATAACCTTTGCTATATTGAGTGCAAGTCTGTTCTGGAAATCATTATTCAGTGAGAAAATATATTTGTCATTTGTGATTGCTGCTGTGTTCGTCACCCTAGTATTAGGTATTATTTTTCTTATGGTTTATTATGCATGTTTTCATCCTAGTATTTATTATGCACAAGATGTAGTTGATGGACCAGGAAGTGAGAGAAATGAAAACTGCAGAATAAGAGGATTCCTGATGCAATAAACCTCATGAAACAAACTGTTGTTTTAATTTTCTTTCTGTGTTAAAAACAATGACAAAGCATAACAAAATATCACTAGAGTGTAATTTACTATTTATAAAGTGGTATTTATTTTTGAAAATACACAGATGCTAAATATGCACATTTAATAATAAAACTCAGGAAATAGACAATGACAACATGATTTTCATGCTGTGCTCTTCCATTTCTTTTTGCTTTAAAGAATCATTATTTTGCAATTTAAATTGCCAATGAGGGAACCTCTGAGCTGGATTGAGACTATAGTGGCAGAGAAAAGATTAAAGCCCCATTTACCTCCATATCAAGGTCACAATCCAGATCATCCCCCTGCACACTACTTACTGTAGAGGAGGAGTTGCAAAATGTGGCTTGATTTTTTTTATTTATTTTTTTTGCAAATAACTGCATTTTGCCATGTTTTTGCTCCAATAACATTTTGCTCCATTTTAGGCCCAGAAGAGTCCTTCTTTCTAAAACAGGAACTTGTCCCTTCCGATTGCTATTCATGATGAAAATACCCCACCATACCACCTAAAGGGCAGTTGAGAGCATAAAATGTTTCATTTTTTGCAATGGGGTACTGTCCTCCAAGGTCACTGCACAGTTGCTTGATCCTGCTCTTGAGTTTCAAAAGATATAGCTAGTAACTACATCATTAAGCCTTGCAGATTTTGCTCCTTTATATGCAGATTAGGAATAACATTTATAGACATGTTAACTGCTTGTTATTTTGGGGATAGGATGGCAACAACTCCATTTCTCTCTGCTTGAGCCTTGATGTCTGTCACTCATGTTTGTTCATATCATGATTTTAAGGTGCCAAGTGAAATGAATGACAAGTAACACTTGCTGAAATTCCCTCTTCTATACAACTTCTAACAATAGAAGAGCCCGTCCCTTATTTTCCCTGGCAACCCTACATGGTTTTATTTGCAGGAACATTTTCTAAAAGAATAGTGCAGTTGATACAGAATTCTTTGGACTGGCTAAATTTGTTAGCTGCTCATTACAACGAGTATTCAGGAGGTACACTGGTTTCTTACAGCCTTATACCATAATTGGTACAACTAGATTGATCTTTTAATACCCAATGATCTTGACTTTTATATAGCTATTCTGGAAGTGCTGCAGAAGTTACACATTTGTGGCAAGCTGGCATTACTGTCTGGAAGTAGCTAATGTGCTTGGGTAACCCATGACTTTTCTCCTCACCCCACTAGTCCATGGGTTGTCCTTGGTTTCCTTCCCATCCCTCTCTCATTCTTTTACTCTGCATTTATATGTATAGCCCCCTCCCTACAATGAAATGTCATTGTGAAGCTACAGTTTTGCACTGGAAATGGACCTCTTTGTGGTGAAATTGTGGACTTGCTAGTTTGATTGAGTAGAAGAACCTCACATAATTATATATACATATATTAATGTTTGTAAGGAAAGAAAAAAAAGCTCACAAGTATTATGATTGTTTTATTTGTATATATATGTGAAGGATGTTTTACATATTGTGATCAGAAAGCCCTTCACTGAGGCAGACTCCATAGACCTCTTAAATGTACCACTCTGATGCCTGACATAATCACAAATCAAATAGTACCTCGTAAAAGCCACTTCTTAGAGAAAATTAAAACTACCGTAGCAATTATGGTAGAAGACTCTGTCCCTGTGTAGTTTCTGACAGGTAATCTGGCTAGACAGTGACTAGAATGACTAGAATAAAGACTGTTATCTAGAAATTGTGGTTGATGTTGTTTAGCATCTGTTTTAGATACCTAATAACCTGCAAACTGCTTTTTGTGGAAGTGCTTCAGTAGTGTTAATAGTATGCAACACAATGTTGGAGGCAGTTATCAAAGGCAAATTTTAGAGTGAATTCAACTGTTGTCAGTATGTCGTATACTTTCTGTGATAGAGAATGCCTACTTGTCTGTCTACCTCTTCTTGTTACCTGACACATGCAGCACCTCTGATTCTCTCTTGGAGAGTATCAGTGCAAAATGGTAATGCAGTTCTACATGCACTTGAATGAACCTGCCTTTGAATCAATTGATGCCAATGCTGAAAATGAATTTGCAATCAAATTTCAATCTTCCTGCATTTTTCTGTTACCTGTGAAGTCAGGATGGAAGGAATATTTGCTATTTTTTCTCAGTCAACCCACAATTTTTGCACATAAATGTGTGTTTCTGGAAACAGTGGTTTTTTTAAATTTCTTTTTAGTGTAAAACACTATTTTGTGGCAATAGTGTATTTTTGCACAGAATAAATTCCCTAAACACTTGAGATATCCAAATACCAGGTGAAAACTGCAGAAGTATTGGTTTTCTCCCTCAGTGGGGAGAAAAAGTTGGAAATTATTCATCCTTGCTTGTAAGGATGTAATAGTTAAAAATGTACATCTCTGCTGTGAACAAATGTGGGCTTGAAGTTGCTATTGCAGTTATGGACATGTAACCTAGAGTTACGTATCTGTAACTGATTTGTATTCCCATTCTCTACATATTTCCAATTGTAGCAGTATTTCCATGATTGTAAAATTCTCTCAATTCTGCTTTTTTGGGTAGCAGTCACTGTGACTGAATGAGGTCTCTTCTCCTACTGATCAGGGTGCTACATACTGACATTTCCAGTCTCATCCTGCAATTGATCTGTAGTATGAGGAGGGATTGTGACAGGGATCCTGCTTCTGATTGTTGCATTAGAGATCACTAGAAGGAGGAGGTGGCTGATAAAGTAGAACTGGGAGGGAGCTGGTCTAGGAGATGCTACTTAGTTAAATATATTAAGTATACTTAGTTTAGTATACTTAGTTAAATATATTAAGTATATTTAACTAAGTGGCTGATCTAGGATTGCAGCCTTCATCTTTTTTTAATCCTCCTCCTACCATATTCCCCAGGGTGTTTGACTAGGAGCAGAAATGCTGGCCATGCCCTCTTGGGCCTCCAATGAATCTGATAAGGCCGAGAAAATTTTATCAAATTCATGGATATGCTTAAAAAAAAAAAGGTTCAACAGGACATGTATAACCAGTACCTGTGAAATTGACAAGCATTTTCCCCTTGGCAGATTCACAGAGGTGAGTTCGAAAAAACTGATAAAGCTTTCTTCTGACATTTAAAGTGGGAAAAGCATATCTGATAAACACAGGCAACAGAAGAGTCCTTGGCCATTTCCACACGGGGTTTTTAACACGGGGCAGAGCGTCCTCCAGGGAGGACGTCTGCACCTGGCAGTGGACTGGGTTGGATCTACTTAACGTAGATCTGCACCCCAACCAGCTCCGGAACAACCCCAAGTGGTCATCCAGCATGCTTTTGAAAGACCGCTAAAAACAGGTCTTTCAAAAGCACGGAGCGCGCCACTGCGAGCCTGCTCCCTTATGCAGATTTGCAGGCTCACCCCAATGCGAGCCTGCAATCTGCCAGGGGCAGGCTTTAGGCTGGCGAGCTTTAGTGGTTCATCAAGAACCTTGACCAACCAGAAGCCGCTGTTTTCATCTCCAGAGCAGTGCAGAGCGGGGGCCATGCACTGCTCCGGAGAAGCGTGGACTGGACTGGGGAGCTGAAAAGTCCAGTGAGTAGCATCACAGGGCGATCCTTCGCCCTGTGCAGAAATGGCCCTTGAGTGATCATTAAAGCACTGGAAATACACATGTGGTTTCAGTCTTTCTATCTCATCCATTTTGCAGGACAGCCCTTCTGTCATGTTATTTCTTGATTTCACCACAGGAGGGCAGTTAGAGGAATGAGTAACTGCAGAATTATGGTAAGAAAAATAAGGATGACATTTCCTAGGGGGACCAAATCTAAGGCTACAACTCTGTATCATCCAGGTGTGTTTAAACCTTCTAGTGTCACTTGAAAGTTCTGTTTAAGTTCTCATATATCGGAGTTCATGCAGTAACACAGAGATGTACATATTATTATTTTATTTCAAATAACAACTGGCCACCTCAAAAATAATATGATAAAAATGCCTAGGATTTCAATCTATTGTATGCACACTAACCTTTCACCGTCTTTTTCTGGGCAGCACTTAAAATTCATCTGCCACTCAGCCTGTGGATTGTACTTGACCTTGTCATTTTAATCTGGCTGCAAATTGAAAGCAAATGTTATTTTTCTCCCCACTCCAGGATGGCCATGACATCTTGCAACAAGTATTTTAATAAGTTAAATGAAAGATAATAAACAATTTCTTCCTGTTTTGACTACTGTCAGTGCTGTGGATGAGGGACAGGATTCTACCAAATTATTTTAATTACCCTCCTGCTCTCCACTGTGACATCTGGTGGCATTGGTGAGCTTACTCAACGTGGCACAAAGAGCTCTGATTTATGAAGCTGTAATTGGCTTTCCAATAAACATTTGTCAAAATAATGTACTCATTCAAACCAAAGCCTGCTTTATATGTTCATATAAAAGAGCACTTAACTTTCAGCAAAGAATTGTCCACCGTCAAAAACACTCCATAAATGAGGGGAAATTTATGAAGACTAAGTACTAAAGGGTGAGCACTTCAGGACTAAAGTTCACTTTGAACCTTTGGAGTGTTGAGTTCTGCTGTATGCCTGTTACTTATGCTGTATGTATATCTCTTCTGTTCCCTAAGATTTCTATGTTAAATCCAGGTGCCCAGCCTTCTCTCTCTTCACTGCTCCTTCTGGCATAAAAATGGAAATCTACTATACAGTACAAATTATTTACTCAGTAATTTGTGAGTAATTAGCCATGACACAGAAAGTGAGGATAGGATGCAATAAAAAGCAAAAGTGGTTTAACTGGAAGAAAATTTCACCTTAATTACTGAGCTCATTTGAGCACATTTGCCCTCTACTGTTTACAATGAAAATTCCATTTGGGACAGAGTGGTTGTTACTGGGCTCTTCTAGATTGATCAAAAAAAGCACAAATTCTGCTACATAGCTCCTTGAGTATTGCCAGGTTTTCCTGATATGGCCACTTGTTCGATTCTTTTGCGGGGGGGGGCTGTTTGTAGCTATTTCTTGGATGTCCAGTACAGCTTTTCCAAAGGTTTTAAAAACCAGGCGTATAGTTTGCTATTCCTCTTCCTTCTTCCTGTTTTTTTTAATTTTAAAAAGTTTTAGATTTCTAGGCCCAAAGTGCAATTTCACTGATGTACTGCCACACTGTAACTTTTAGAAAATATATATTAAAAAATGGAAGAGAGGAGAAGGAGACTTTTGTATTTTGCTAAGCCTTGCAATTGAAAATAAATCCATGCAAGGGTGAGAATGAAATGTTGTAGCTGATACCAGTTTTTGCCAGAAAATAATCTGGGACAACAGAAAGTTGTTTCGATATATTTTTCTTTAAAAAACCTTGAGAACTACAGCAACAGACCCTGCAGCCTCTCGAAATATTTGCTCTGCCTTAAAGAAACCATTGATTTTTTAAAACTAGCCACTGCTAGTTTGGTCCAGGTGCATGATTATTGATAATTTATTGTAGAGACTCTCTTGAAATGCTTTCTGTCAGTAAACTGCTTTTATAGCTGGGAACAGTAGGGAACCAAGACATTTTGCTAGCTGACACAAATGATACGAAGATGTCCTCTCTCATTCCAGATTCAGGAAATGAGTGGACTGAAGCTAAATTTTCCTCTGTGGAATATGGAATAACTATGGAATAACATCTTGCCCTGCACTTGAGGCAGTGGGCCGGTTTATTAGGCCCACAACAGGTCTCATGGCATATCTAGCTCTGTCCTCCAGCAGTGAAGACCCTGCAAAATGTCTTAGGTCTGCCCTTTTTGTAGTTATAGAAGCAGTTTATTGATTGACAAGAGAGTCTGCTGAGTTTCATTCATTGGCTTTTAGACTTCTGGAAAGGAAACTTTAGTCTCTAAACCAGAGATTTCCAACACTGGATGCTCCAAAGTTGCCTCACTGCCTAAAATCACTTCAGTTATTCTAATACTAAGGCTGGCCCAGGGCAATTGAGCACAAATTAGATTTCTATACACTGTTTGCTAGTACAGTTGTGTGTGTGTGTGTGTTAGGGACAGAAAGAATATTCATTATTATTTGTTCCCAGGTGAAGAAACCAGGATTCCCAACAGTCAGGAAACCCTATGGGGAAGAAGGAGAGATCATCAAGAATATTGTGCAGAGTGTGGTCAGGCTGGCTAAAGTTATTATTGAGGAAGAACACAATTAAGAGAGGCTGCAGCAGTTTGCTTTTGCCTAAGTGTATTGGGAAGGGCAAGACTCTATCTCCTCCTCTCCTTTCCTCCCTGCTGAATTAATTAAGTACAAACTACCTTTTTTTACTTTGAACTGAGTTTGCATAAATTGAAATAAGATAAGAACCAAGGGAAAAGGAGAGAGAAACTGGGACTTTTTAAAAGCAGGCAAAAAAAGTGGGATGACAAAGACTGTTCCTGCCAAATTGGGACAGTTGGCAGGTATATGCTTGTTACATGGTTGCATGACAAGCAGCACTTACTCAAATTCTCTCTTCTATACAATTGTTAAAGATTCCAGAACCCAGTCCAGTTTTCACTCTAATAGCCCTACTCCACAACACTTCTGGATGTTCAAATAAAGGGAGAATACTATGGAGGAATGTTCATTTTCTCCCAGAGTATACAGATCACTATCAAAATTATTCATCCCTGCATGCAAGTATAAAATACCGGTATTTAAGGATTTACATATTCTCTCTGTGTGTTTGTGTGTATGTAGAGAAGGTATTTCATTTGTAAACAGAGCGTCTAGTTATTCTATGTGTTTGATCACACTTTGCACATATCCACTACTGAAACAATCATAAAGTTGCTTTGAATCCCAAGCTGGGAAAATGATGGGATAGAAATAATAACAACAATCATAATAATGGCTGGATCAACAGACAGAAGAGGAAAATGATGGCATAGTGCAGCTGAAGATTATGTTAACGTTTTCTCCACCTGTTTGTATGGCTGTTTAGATACAGTGAAGCATTTATGGCCTTTGTGTGGAGTTGTAATATAGGCCTTATTAATCCAGATTGAAAGGAATTATTATTTATACAGAAAAATAAATTATTAAGAATAATTGCCATTTACAGAGAAAACGCTGATATAAAGTTCATTGCTGTTGTCCCTTACTGCAACATGAATGTTTACCTAGGCTGCTGCTTGAACTGACCTTGGTTTGATGCTTAGTTGTACAGTTATATAACACTGGACACAACAGTCAGCTAGGGCATACTGTTTGAAAAACAGTTCCCTGAATGATATGTAGAACATCGTGTTGGCCTTTTCAAATCCGCAGTCACGATAGGCAGCTAAGGCTGGAGAGTAATGCTGTTCGTATCTACTGCATTTTCTTCTGAACAAAGTTGTTCACTTAACAAAGAGAGCATTTAGTAACATCTACAGAAATGTTTAAGAAAGATAACTTATTTGGTATTCCTGTCCAGACACTTTTAAAACTCAGTTTACTTTGAAATCCTTTCAAACAGGTATCTCTGTGTGTATGCTATTCCTTGATCCATGTACTTTTCAAGCCAATCCTAGACATATTTAATTAGAGGCAAATCTCATTGAAGCCAGTGGAAAATTACTTTGAATGAGTTTGCTCAGGACTGCAGGCCTTTGTTACAATTATTAGTAGTCTGATTTATGTGATAAAAGATTATTCATGTTTTCTCTAAACAACCCTATACAACCTCAGATAAGATCATCAACATATCACAATCACACCAAATGCTGAACTCATTTTAACATTTTGCTGTTTGCACCCTGATACTTAAAATAGAAACCTGTACAAGACACTACTCAAAAGACCAATAAAGGAAGATATGACAGGGAAGCATACAAATAGACAGGGTGTGAGAAAGTGGAGGAGAAGAGGGTTTTCTGCCTATATTGTGATATTAGAAGCCAAAGTTATCCAACAACACTGAATGTTGAGAGTTTCAGGCCAGACAAAAAGAGTTTCTGAACAGGTAAATCTGTGTTCTTCAAAGTGTATAGCTAAACTATCGAATTCACTATCATAGTATGTAGTGACGGCTAGTGATGTGGATGGCTTTAAAGGGAATTAGACAGATTTGTGGGGCATAAGGCTATCAGTGGCTTCTAGTTGTCATGGCTATATATTATATCCAAGATCAGAGGTGGTATGACTGAATTCAAAGCACTGAGAAGCATGAGCAAAAGGATACTACTGCACACAAGCCTTTGTTGTGGGCTTCTCAGATGCATTTGGTTGACCACTGTGGAGATAGAATGCTTGAGCAGATAGGCTTTTGTTCTGATTCAGCAAAACTTTTTTAAAAAATGTTTAAGGAGTTTTTCATTAGCTAGCCTATGTAGGACGAGACTGCCCGATTAATTGGGGAAGTCCATAGTGTTGGATGTTTAGTTGTTCTGGAGCCTCATTTCCACTTACCTTTTCTTCTTGTGCTTCATGGCATCTTAGACTCAAGTCTGTTACCTGGTATCTCGATGCAGGGGAAAGCAGTGCAAGGGTACAAATCTCCTTTTTTGGAGCTGGAGAATCACAGTCTGATTCAATACTCTGTTACTATAGTGTCATAAAACATGCTTTATAAGGAGCAAAAACAACATATTACATTATAGAGTACAACTCCCATATCCACGGGGGATTTGTTCTGGGAATCTGTGGATAGTACCTAATGCGTGGCGATCTGGCCCTGGGCTTGCAGCTTGAGGCAGGAAAACAGCGGGCAGCTCGGTCCCGTGCTGCTTGCTGTTTCCCTGCTGGGCGCCATGGGGATTGGGCCTTGGGCCTGTGGCTGGAAGAGAGGAAACAGTGGGCAGCACAATTCCGCATTACCCACTGTTTTGCCACCAGGCGCCACGGCGATCAGGCCTGGGCCTGCGGCTGGAGGAGGGAAACAGCAGGCAGCGTGATCCCGCGCTGCCCGCTTTTTCAACTGCAGATAACTGAATCTGTGGATTATAAATCCACTAAATATCAGAGTCTGCAATGTGACCTGCAAGCCATTGTAGCTGCCTAGCCACTTTTGCTCAGACATCTTGCAGCCCAGTGGTGAGATAAAAAGAAAAGGGGTCATCACTCAGCATTCACCCCCACACACACACACGCCCCCACACACACATTATGTTGGAAAATAACAAACAACTACTTTGTTGGTTACAGTTCTACTGGTTTGGCCTCTGCTGGCCTGTCTATAGACCAATGATCTTGCCTGTTTGACTGCTAGGAACACCACAGACAGTGGCAGAACTTGGAGTGTATGGAGGGGGGGCGGGAGGGGGTGGCCATGGTGCATGGCGTGGCCACAGTGTGTGATGAGTGGCCACAGTGTGTGGAGGCATGGCTATGAGCTGGGATGTCCCAAAAACATTGCTGCCAAGGGCAAACTACCCCCATTGACCCCCCATCACTATGCAACTGAACACAGAGCAACAAAAATAGGATTCCACATGGATGAGAGCCTCTGTGTTGGTCTCATTCCACTTAAGGATGAAGCAAGGCCCATAGCGATAAGCTCGGCATACTTGTCACCATGCTTCCAAGGTCCATTGAAGCATACCGGCACATAGAAATAGAGCTGGAAGGGTCCTTACAGGCCATCAAGTCCAATCCTCAGATAAATGAAGGAACCATCTCCAGTAGGTAGTTATCTAGCCTCTTCCAGAGAAAGAGGCTTTACCATCTTGCACCTTGTTGGATCTGTACCTGTTCAAAATGGTTAGGTCTGTTCCCATTTAGAATTATCACAACAGTAAAAGATAGGCATATAATTCACAGATCCAAAGCATAATACAATTATGTCACATTTGGGAAGAAGCCTGAATGTAGGCTGAGTGCGGAAGGAATAGTTTTATGATTCACTGGTGGAACTGACTGAGTGGAACTGGTGGAACTGACTGAGAACATCCCATCCCTCTGACCAACTTGGTTTAGCCTGATTGGCCAGTCTTCATGTCACACTGAGGAAACTGCAAAAACGATGTGGGCTGCTGGGAGAGAAGTACTACACTGCTGTTTCCTCCTTAGCATGGTATACAAATGAATTCACAGCTAAGTTTGGGGCTGTTCCTTCCTGTACCATAGAAAGCCATCACAGTTACTGTCATATTTCAGTAGAAACTACAGCAGTGAGTATGTCAATGTCACTGACAATCTCTGATGAGTGGAAAGGGGTTCAATGCTTCCTCTTGAAATCAGGGAGTTGCCCACCCTGAAATACATGACCTAATAAAAGTTGCATTTAAACTCTCTTGGGAAAACTAGCCAGCTGACTTGTGTCATAATCCTCCCCCTTACACACAGGGCTCATTGTAATTTTGAAGTTGCGGGGTGATATCAAGAAAACAGTGCAATAGGAGAATTAATATAATGCTACTGCAATCTAAATTAGAGCCCCTTCACAGTTTTTTTTTCTTTTAGAAGTTGGACAATGAATCTCTTATATCACATTTATTTTGGCTCAAGAATTCATTTTTGTGTGTGAATGTGCAGTTTTGCTAAGACAGACTGATATGGTCACCTGTGAATACTTAAATAAAAAAGAGATCACCCTATTGAGGTGGGCTGTGGAAATCTAGCAAATAGAATTTTGTATGCATGGAGGTTCTTGCACAATAGTTAAAAAGAAGGAGAAGGAAAGAAAGGTGGCTTTGTTGATGTTGATATTGTTTTTTAATTTCCATGTAACAGGTGTGCAAACAATTGGTGTGCTCATCCCTTCTGTGCCCGTTGAGACTGGACAATTGTCAGCATTTATGGGAAGTGGTCCATTGTGGATTGTAAGATACATTTGCCTTGGTGACAGATGACAAACAAAAGCCCAGTTGCAAACTTGAAGACTTTTCCTCTCCAGTTTACTATAATCCACTGGAGGGGAACCATGTGTCAGAAGTGGATTGATGGAGACATCCCTATTAAATCCTCACTTCACAACTTGCAATGATCATTCCTCTCCTTTCCAGAGTGACTTGGAATAGAGCCAGCACATCTCAAGCTCTCTTTGTATCAGTCCCATTGAACCTGGAACCCTCCAGATGTGTTGACTACAACTTGAACCAGAGTTGACCTTGTTTGGACAGATGAGGCAATGCTTGCTTAAATCCACTCCCTCTTAACCGGAAGGCTGATATAAAGGATACCTAATGACTGCAAAGGAGAAGATTGGATAGTAATTGGCTCTATCTCTGGTGACCACTTGGCTTTACACCTGATAACTCTGGCTTCCAGCTCACCATTTCCAGTAGGTCTCACTGTCTTTGGCTCCCACCATTTCCAGTAAGCAAGAGCAATGCCTCTGGAGGGCCTCAGGTCCAGTCTCCTTTATATCTACTTTTGTGTGGCACTGCTATTGTCTATGGCTTCTCTCCTGTCAGTCAGTCAGAATATACAGAAACTTCTACCCATGTGTTTTGACTTCCTAGTACAGTATGAAACTACCCAAACAATGCTTAGTTGCTTTGAGGCATACGAGAACATAAGGAAAACCCTGCTGCATCAGATCATGGCTCTATCTTGTCCAGCATCTTATATCTCCAAAAGCCCAAACAGATGACCATGAAGCAAGGACTGAAGCCAATAGCTCTCCTGTACTTTCTCTCCAGCAATTTGATTAGTGGTAGCATACTGCTGTGTAGGTTTTGTCACCTATCATCAATACATCTTAAAAGCAAACTCAGGTATGGAGTTCTGATGTTACACAGCAAAAGAAGAAGCTACTCAGAAACAAGAGGGAGATCCCAGGAACATTTGGGAACCCTAAATTTTATAAAAGCCCAACAGCTTAAAGTCAACTTTCGCGCATTATTTTAGTTGTTATTGTCCCTATATGATTGGTAGTCAGAAACATATTTATCTACTTCAAACCATCCCTCAATCTACCACAGATTTATGCAGCTTTACCATATAGATCTACTTCAGATCAGCTGGTAGATTCTACCTTGGTTGAAAAAGCTTGGAAAAGTTACTATTTTTTTCTATGATCCTCAGAAGTATCCAGCTGGAGATTCTGGGAACTGTGGTCCAAATTCCCCCCCCCCCAAAACTCTTGAGTTCAACTCCCTGAGTTCAGAGCTTTTAACTTTGCTGGATGACCTTCCTCACAAATGTAAAGATAAAATTGGGAAGGCTGGTGTATTTTTCAACACATATTTTCAGAGTAAGCAGAAAATTAATATTGGAATGAAACTATAATTAATAATAAGAATATGCTGTATTTGTCTTGAAAAGTAGATGTTACCCATTATTGTCATTGCTGTTATTCATTATTTATCTTCCTTGGTTTACTACAAGATATGGATGCCTATCTATCTGTCTATTTATCCATCTATAATAATGAAACAAGCTTCTGGTAATAAAAAAAGCTTAATGTGCACAGGGAGGCACAGTGATTTATTCATTTATTGAGCGGTTTGCAATGACCATAACATCAAAGAAACCATGTTATTGTAAATAAGCACTCATTGCCAAAAAGATGACTCAAAATTTAATTCTAACAAAAACATTTACTGGAAATCTCTTGCTTGCGCATGCATGCCTGTCTGTCCCAAGGACTCTGATCAGAATTTGTGTGACAAACAGCATGCATTAGGTAATTATCAGTTAGAGAATATTATTCTAGACCAATGCCTATGGAATTTGAGATGCACATTAGAGGACAAGAAACTCTTCAGTGGTGTGTGGATGCAAATAACCAGTATATGGATGGCACCCAGCTTTACTACTCCTTTCCACCTTAATCCAAGGAAGCTGTTTTGATTCTAAACTGGTGCCTATCATCAATAATGGACTGTATGAGGGCAAGCAAATTGAAACTGAGGGTGTATCCAGACTGATTAAAAAGACCAGAGACTCCTAGATTTTGTTCTCTGATTTTATTTTGGAGATCCATACACATTTAGGTTACCCCAGAATATATTTTTTTGTCAGCTCCTGGTACAATCAGAGACTTTTTATATCATCTCTCCAGGTCAATTTATCTTAAACCAGGATAAAATTAAAAAGCAAAGAAATCATATTTGGGAGTTATCCATTAGTCTGGATACAGTCTAGAGGAGACAGATATGTCTTTGGTCACTTGAAAGACAGCTCAGGGAATACAGGTTCAGCCTGTGCCAGATGGGTTACACTTCCCATGAAGATGCTGGTTCACAGTTTGGTCTGCTGCTGGATTCAGACCTGAGTCCGGAAGCTCTGGTCTCAGTGGTGCCTTTGTACAATAAAGTCTTGTGCACCAGCTGCACCTGTTCCTAGAGATGTCAGATCAGGGCATGGTGATATACACTTTAGTTACCTCTCATTTAAATTCCTGTAACATGCTCTGTGTGGTGCTGTCTTTGAAAAGTGGAAAATTGATCAGGTCCAAAGAACTGTAACCGGATGGTTAACTGGGACTGGCTACAGGGAGCACACAACTTGTTGCAACAGCTCTGCTGGCTGCTTGCTCTTTCTGGGCACCATTCAAAGTGTTGGTTATGACTTTTAAAACCTTAAATGGCTGAAGTCCAGCTTTCTTAAAGACTGTATTTTCCCATAGGAGCCTGTCTGTATTTTGAGATCCTCAGCAGAGGTCCTTTTCTCTGACCTTGCAGCCTTGCAGGTACATCTGGTGGGAACACAGGAGAGGGCCTTCTTGGGGGCTGCTCCTAGGCTCTGGTACTCCTTTTCGAGAGAGGTTAGACTGCTGCTCTTCTTGCTATTTTTTCATAAGCAGGCTAAGAATTAAAAAAAAAATTCAGGATACTTTTGAAGGCTGATTCTGAAGGGGCCTGGGCCTTACACAGTTGTGCTCTATTGTTTGTGTTTTGGTTTAGGTGTCAATTTTAATAGTTATGGTTTTAAACTGGTTTTAATTTTATGGATTGTTTAATTATATTTTTTAACTCTTGTATTTGGCATATTTTTAGCTATGTCTCATTTAATTGTTGTAAGCCACCCTGAGGGGAGTGAGGGCGACCTGTCTGTGACATCTATCACCCCATTGATTGCCAGGGTTGATTCGGCTCATCTGGCTGGCTGGGCGGGTGTCCCCTTCCTTCCTCACTGCTCCATGTGCGTCCCTCCCGATGCTACGTACTCGGTGGAAGAGGACGACCATCCCAGATAGAAGGAATGTACTGTTCTTCAGTCAAGGGTATATGATAGCTGTGGTCCCCTGCTAGAACCTCAAAACAAGCTCAAGGTCCAAAATTATATAAAATTTATATTTACTTATATGAATACAGTATATTGAACTATTGATAACAGGTCAAAAGGTATATCAGCAGTTGATTAATGGCTAACCATGGGGTTTTGAATATAGTAAACACACACATACACACACAGTTATAATTGGTATAGGTTATTGGGTTTCAATATTGTGATTTATTTAGCTGTATTTTAGCTTTATAATATTTTGTGTTTTTATCTATACCTATTTTAATCTTGTGTTTGAAACCTCAGATTTAGGAGAAAGCAGGGTTATAAAACAAAAGGAAAAACAAAGGAGACCCAACTTGGAGTGAGAGAAGGTGGTCCAAATGCTCCTGCCAGATCTGTATTGAGGATTACCAAAAAGGAATACATCATCTCAGACATTTATATGTCAACCTCATTTTTTCTGGCTCCAGTCAAGATGGCCACATTAGCTTTCAGATATCACTCTCTCCTCTATTAGCCTACTCAAGAAATTTCATTTGTTAGAAGGCAGAGTGTGCCTCTAGCATGTAAGCACTTGTAACTGTGGTTTTAAATTTTTTTAGTATAATGCTAAAAACCCCACATCTTAACTACTGTATAGAACACAACCTTCCTTCACATAAGGCCCTTTCACACTACAAAGTTTTAGCACCATGGCCATTTCCACACTACACTGTTATATCTCTATTATTCCATTTTCAACATCCTGTGGAATTCTGGGGTTTGTAGTTTACTGAGGCCAAAGAGCTCTCAGACTGAGAATTCTAAATGCCCCTCCCTAAACCGCAAACCCCAGGATTGCATAGGATGTTGAAAGTGGAATAATAGCACTATAACTGTGTAATGCGGAAATGGCCTCTGATTCTACCTTAAGTATCATTAATATCCTAGTGGAATCCTGGGGTTGGAGGGCTATTAAAATTCTTAACCAGAACACTCCAGTGCCTCACTAAACTGCAAATGTCAGGTTTCTTTAGAAAGTTGCCATGGCAGTTAAAGTGGAATCATTGCACTATAATCATGTGGTGAGAAAGATCCCAGAATCTGCCCCTCTCTCTTCAGACCTTCCTTCTCTTTGGTTGTCTTTTCCCAAACTCTAATCCCTAGGTAATGTGCACTCATTCTCACCATAATCTTTTCAATAGCACCTTCTGCTTTTGTTCTCTGGCAACCATCATCCATGTGCAAATTTACTCCAACCAGTATTCTACTCCTAGCACTCAGAATTCATATATACTATTAACCGTACTTCTTATCTAATACTACAATGTAGAAAACACAAACCATTTTTACAATGTATGCAGAATCACAATGCCTCACAGTTTTAGTCCTACTATTAAATTATTTTTATTATTTCATTTTCATCCCAGCTTTCCACTGAAAATAGTGCTCAAGGCAACAGGAGAATAAATTAATCATTGTAATCATCACAATCTTGGAAACCAGTAAAACACACAATGCAAAAGGCTGGTGTGAAGAATGTTAAGGCTGGAGAGGGCTCCTGTGTCATTACTTCCTGTGAGAAGTAGGTCAACACCTGTGCTGTTTGTTGGGTTTGTCACGTGTTGTGAAGTTGACTTCAACTTATGGCAACCAGATTTATGAGAAACCTCCAAGAGATCTTGTTCTTAACACAGTCATGTAACAACCGGGGGGGGGGCGTGATGTGGGCGGTTTGCCCCTGTTGGCAATGTTTTTGGGGCATCCCAACTCATAACCATGCCCCCATGCACCAGGGCCACACACTGCAACCATGCCCCACGCACTGTGGCCATGCCCCCCCACCCCCTGTCCACACACTCCAAGCTCCGCCACTGTCTTAACAGACCTGCTGTTATGGTATTAATCCACCTATGCTTTATCACTCCTGAAAATTGGTTTTCCTTTAGAAATATGGCATGATGGGGATAAGGTTATTCCAAGATGTTTTGCTGCCTGAGGCAAAGCAGTAAATTGTGCCTACTATTTAAGCAAGTCAACTCACACAGTGTTCAAAACCACTCAAGCTATTCTAACATGTGAGGCAGAAAATTCCAAAAGCACATCCTCCCATCCTTGGCAGTAAAATAACCAATTAAATAATTAACAGTTTGCTGTCCTAAGGCAGCTGCCTCATCCTGCTTAATGCCAGGGCTAGGTCTGGATAGGAGAGAGACCATCTCTTTCTCTCAGAGACTCTGCATCTTAAAGTTACTCATCCAAAATAGCAATTTATTGTTTTTTAGCAAGTTAATTTCAGAGACAAAAGAGTTAACAAAACTTGTTATTTAGAAAAAAGCAAAGCTCAGCATCCCAGGTTTTGTAGCAGTTAGATGTAACTTCCTTAACAACACCCAGCTTTCAAAAGTTTGTCAGACATGAAAGCAGTACTAATCTGATTAGTAACTGTGATAAGACTAAATCGACTGTAAAAATGGATCATGCCACAGGTTTTGAACATGATATCAGGCAAGTCATTTGAGACGTGCCACTGTGAAACATAAAAGTCTCTTTGATGGAATATTTATTTCATAAGTGTTTTTTTTAAAAAAGCTCATAAGAAATAGCATTGTTTGTTTTTCAAGTGTTGCTTGTAAAATTTTATTGGCAAAAAGAGGCGATACTCCAAACGTGAATTAATAAACTCTTCAGTGCTTATAAGATGGTGAGGAAAGTTCAACAAAATGGAATTCAAGCACTTGGGACAACATTTTGAAGACATATTTTAGCAGCAGCTGTATAGGAGCTCAAAAGGAGAAGGAAAATTTAGGGATATGTGTTTCTTAAGTGGAAAAATCAGCACATGTCCTTATGTGGAACCTGGAAACTATCTAAAGTTGTTCTCTCCTTCTTATACCCCCCCTTCCCCCATATACTTCTACATGTCACTTTGGCACACAGTTACTTATTTTAAAACAGTGAAGCCTCTTCATTGCTTAAAGTGTGTGTGCACTTCTACAAGATTTATTGCAAAATGACAAAAACTCTCTGGCAGCTGCAGCAAGAGCCAGAGAGATGTCAGCATCAATGATGAATGGGTTCCTTGAGAGGAAATGGAGTAAGGCCCGAGTAGCAAAATGTAGCTGTGGACCTATGTGTTGAAAGTCCAAATCTTGGGTGTTTTTTGGACACCTGAAGATGCAGAGACCAATTGCTAAGTTTGGTCACTTTCATATTTTTCTGGTCTTGGTGGTAATAGTATATTTTTACTTGGGACTGGTTAGTTACCCACCCATCTCAACCCAGCTGTTGGCTCAATTTCACACAAAGCTCACCACAGATTCAAAAAGGGGAGCCTTACAGGACAAGGCAGTGGAAAAATACATGCTCCATCTCAAGATGAGGGCAAAGCAGCTTGGGAACATAGGGTGTCCTTCAGACTACCAGACTGTCTAGCTTGTAACACATTCAGATGTGTACCAATCTGCTCTTGGTCCTGCTGTGTTATAAAATGGAGTATGCATTTATCAAGAGGTTCTGACCCTCACAAAAGGATCAAACCTTCACAAGATGTCTACAAAATACAAAATTGAGGACAGAATTACAATAATGATGGGATGGTGCTGTTTTGCCTATGTTATGATGGACCTAATGACAAAGTAGTGATAAAACCAGCATTATCAACAACAGGAACATAAGACTTGAAGGAATAACTATGCAATTACTAAAACAATAGTTATTACCATTTGAGCCCCAAAACAAACCAACAGTATGATAATTCTATAAAAGAAAAGACCATTTAAAGACATATGATCATGTATCCATTTGATTCAGATGCCAGTGATAACTGGTTCCAGTTTTGGAGGCAAGGGTTTGGGGGATATTAAGAGCACTTTGGGAGATTGTTTTGAGTTAACATCATTGCTCCCAGTGGCTTTCAGGAAAAGACAGGGGACTGGCAGTACCACATTTTTCTGAGGCTTAGGATGAGCCTAAGATCTGTTAAAGCACCCTTAGGTCCTTGGCCCAAATGTCGCCCACCCTTTTCTAAAGACCTGAAGTTATTTTAATCGCCAGCATTACATTATTTTCTGCAGCTAAGCTGATTAGTATCAAGGCAGCAAGAAGGCAAGTATTTTTCTCCCAGATGTGAAAATCTCAGCATTTTGTGGGGGTTGAGTTGTTTTTCTATCCACAGTTTATGTGCCCCAAATAACAAAGATGCAGTTTCCCCAAAGCACACAGGAGGGCATGTAAGCATCATTGTGGGTGGCTGCATGGACAGACTATTACATAGTTAGGATGGTCTTGAATATGTGAAAAATTGCCTTGAGTACTACAGTGATAAAGGAAAATTCTGACTTAAGGCAGCTTTCAATAAGAAAACAAAAAACAAAAATAAAACCAGAAAATTTATTTCCCAGAGAGCTGCAATCCAGCTCTGGCTAGATTCAAATATTCTGTGGTTAAGATTTTTATTTTCCTGCCAACCGCCTATATGTGATGAGACCAGCAAAATGTTATATAAATCATGATCAGGAGTGGTTCCCCCTCGCTGTTGTGGTTCCATTCTTAAGATGTCTGTCCCTGAAAACAAAGTGAGTTTTATTGTCAGGGTAGTAAATCCATAGTCATTGTAGTTTTAATGGAAAGACTGAAAAAGGGCAGTTGGGTAAAGGGTCCTCTTATTGTGTACGAACGATACTATGTGGTTGATATGATGCATGGCCACATGGGGCTTTTCCCAGGGGATGTGGAAGGATCTGGTGTCATGGAAGAATCTGGAAATCACTGACAAACATTTATGAACATGCAGGGAATCCTTAAAGGTCAGTCAAGAAAAAGAAGGGGACTGGCAGTGCCTTCTTGCTCCTTTGCTGGAGAACTGGAAGAACTGGCTGATATCTAGCTTATCTGGATGACTTAAGAGAATCACAGCATGAAGCTAAATGATTAACCTCCTTCCACAGATTTCCATCCCACAATTAAATTTCCTCAGAGATGCATCTCTCAGCAATCAGAATCACAGGTCAACCAATCACAAGTGACTAATCACAAAACAAAGCACACCCAACTTATGGTAGTAACGCTACTTAATTATTCAACCACAATTCTCCTTTAACTGTCATGGCTGCATCCTATGGAATCTGGGGGTTTATAGTCTGAAGAGGTACTTGAGCAACCTGGATGAGAATCCTAAATGCCCCACAGCTTCATAGGATATTCTCATAGCCATTAAAGTCGAATTACAGTTTATAATTGTGAAATGTAAATGACAGAGAGAAATGTTGAGTGGCATCATGTTCAATATTTATGACAATGTAAGCTGGACTTATGATCTCATAACTTTTGGGATTCTTGTTTATGATTGTTAATGACCTATCTGACTCCAAAGTCAGACAGCACCCCAGCTAAAGGATTTATGGTGTGCTTCAGACGGGGGCACTGGAAAAGGATGACTGTAGCACTTGCCTAGTTCTGGGGTGTGTTGAGACAAAGCTGCAACAGGGCCCTTAGGGGCTTGTCTCAACATGCTCACAACTGGGAGAGTACTGGAGTTGCCATTTCCTAGTGCCTCAGTCTGTTGCACCTTGGAAGCCCTTCAGTCGGGTGGCTGCTTGGCTTTAAAGGTAGATTTTTGGAGACAGCACTGTCAAACTTAGCTATGACAGTGGAGGTCTGTTGTCACAGCAACCTGTGACAAGGCAGGATCTTGGCTAATATCATTTAGCTTGCCTCACAGTCTACTGGTAGGGTGATAATGAACAATTCTACCTTATTCCATGACCCATCAGCCTTGCATCTCCAATAGAACATTAAAGAAGTTTGAGAGAGACCTGGAGAAAGGCAGGATGTCTATTGTCTGCCCGTCAATGACTGCCTCTCACACCCATTCTGTATCAATCTGGTTGGATATTCTGCCCCTGGGGAGAGTTTTCAACAAAGCTGTGTGTGTGGCAGTGACGCCACCTGTGCTGTTATACCACCCTGAACACATTTGCTTTAGACTAGTTTTGGAAGCTAAGCAGGGTCAGGTTTGATTAGTACTTGGATGAGACACACTACAGAATACTGAGCTATTTGAAGCCCTGTGTCTCCCTATATTTGTCCATATCTTCCTGCATGAGCCCATTAGAGCTCTGAGATCTTCAGGAGAAGCCTTTATTTCTCTGACCACATTCTCAGGTTCATTTGTTGAAAACATGGGACAGGGCCTTCTCAGTGGCTGTCCCAGACTTTGGAGCCCCCCCCCTCATAGAGAAGTTAGTCCAGCTTCCTCCTTGCTCTCCTTCCATTAGCAAATAAAAACATTCTCAACACTGCCAGGCTTTTAGGAATGTAGGGCTTTCAACGGTGTACTATGTGGTTTTGTGGTATGTATGTAGTCTTTTAATGAATTTTTAGTGCTTTTAACTTTACAGACTGCTTAAGTGTTTTAAAAATAACTTATACTAATGCTTTTTATTCATGCTTTGAATAGTTTTTAATTTGAATTGTTTTTAATGAGTTGTAAGCCACCTTCAGTTCCATTATGGGGGAAAAGCAGGATATAAATGAATAAATAAATATATAAAATAAACACCAGGGATCTCCTGATAAGGCTAGGAAAGACTCCTGTCTGAAACTCTAGAGAGCCACCCCCAGTCAGAGTCGCGAATACTGGGCTTAGTCAATCAAGGGCCTCACTCAGTGTAAGGCAGCTGTTTATGTTCCTAGGGATGTAGACAGTATGCTTTCTGGAGCAAAGTGAATACATGATAATGCATCCTTAACTACTTCACAGCAAGAGTAAGCATTTTTCTGCAGCCAGTCCCCTCTCCCTTCCAGGAATATGCAGGGACAACCCAATATATTTTCTTTCCAGAGGTGGAGCAGCAAATGGCACCAGCTTTCTGTAAATCAAGGTAGACAGGAACCAAGAAACATCAGGCATTTGTTTTGCAGTGGAAAATGCAGTTGATCAGATTAAAGTGCTCAAGGAGTCAGGCAACCCCACTGCTTAACTTTAGCACTACAGAGCCCTTTAATATGAAGACTATTCAGGATCTCTAATTAATGCTTTCCAGAAATGTGTATTGTGGTTGGGACCTATTGATTGCCAGTAACCCAGGTAATATTGAATGAGAACATGCTAGGTAAGCCTTGCACTACATTTAAGTTTTTGGTCATTTTTCTTTGTAGTAAAGTATGATTATTCTTACTCTATGAAAACTGTAAACATCTATTGTTATGAATAATCTGTTACATACCACGTTTAGAAAACCATAGAGGGAAGAAACAACTTTGGGGTGAGGAGTAATGAATTAAGGCTTTTCCGCATTTTATTTCTACAACAGGGCAGCGCGTCCTCCAGCGAGGATGTTTGCACTTGGGGGCAGACTGTGTCCGGACTACTTTTTGTAGTTTCAGACTTCAGCCCGCTCCGGAACGCCCAGAACTGGTGGTTCGCTGTGCTAGTGAAAGACCACTTAAAACAGGTCTTTCAATAGCCCGGCACGCCCCAGTCCATCGCTGCACTCCTGTGTAGATCTGCAGGCTCGCACCAGCGCAAGGTTGCAGATCTTCCAGGGGTGGGCTTCCAGCTAGCGAGCTCCTCCGGTTGGTGGAGAGCCTCCACCAACCGGAAGCCACCATTTTCATCCCCGGAGCAGTGTGTAGCGTGGCCACGCACTGCTCCGGATCAGCATGGATCATCGGAGGAAGCACACCAGTCCGGTGAGTAGCAGAATGCCCCGTTTTCTTCCCAAAGTGCAAAAAAGCCCTAAAAGTGAAGACTAGAGGTCTCCAGAACACCATTCACATCACTCTTGCTAGCCATTTCTCAATTTCATCTCAAACTAGTTTTTGCTTTAAGAATGTGTACCATATTGCTGGATCTTTGTGCAACCCACATTTCACATAGGAAACATCCACACTACACAATTATAGTGCTTTGATACCATTTAATTACTATGGTTCCATCCTATGAAATCTTGGGATTTGTAGTTTCATGAGAGATTTCTCTACTAAGAGCTATAGTGCTGTAGTTCAGAGAACTGCACTAGAAAAATCGAGGGCTTTTCCACACTACACTGTTACAGTGCTATTATCCAACTTTCAACATGCTGCAGAATGTGGAATAACAGCACTATAACAATGTAGTGCCAGAAATGGTCTAAGTCCCTCACTAAACTACAAATCTCAGGATTCTATAGGATGAACTAGTTAAAGTGGTATCAAGCTCCTATAATGATGCACTCTAGATACACCTATAGAGGCCTATATTATGGACTTAGGCCATTTCTGCTCTACACTGTTATAGTGCTATTGTTCCACTTTCAACATCCTATGGAATCCTGGGATTTGCAGTTTAGGGAGGGACATTTAGAATTCTCAGTCAGAGAGCTTTTTGGCCTCAGTAAACTACAAACCTCAGAATTCCACAGGATGTTGAAAGTGGGATAATAGTACTATAACAGTGTAATGCAGAAATGGCCTTAATCCAGCTATGCATCCATAGAAGGAGGCAGGCAGAACCTGGCTTCTTCTTTTCCTCTTCTCTTTGCCAGCTCCAAAATGTCCCTCTGGTGATCAGTGAATCTACCAAGTGTGGTAGGCTGAATAGTCTCCAACATTTCACTGATAAAAATTGGGACACATGTGGCCAAGCAACATCAGAATTCCACAGTAGCAAACCTTATTAACGACAAAGAAGACACAAGGTAGGAGAGGCTACAGCAGTTTGCGATTTCCTGAGCCTAAAAGGAAGGGCAAGATTCTGCACCCTTTGCTCCTCTCCCACTACTGAGTTAATTGAGTGCAAGCTACGTAAGCACTTTGAACTCAGTTTGAAGCAACCGAAGTAAGCTGAGGACAAAGGTAGAAAGTTGGGAGGTAGAGAAATAAACTGGGACGTTTTAAAAGCAGTTGAAAAAGTGGGAGAGCAGAGGTTTAATTGGGATTGTCGCTGCCAAATCAGGGCCACTGCAGAATACTGGGCTGTGGTAGGAGGTGTGTGTGTGTGTGGAGGGGGAAATAACGGAGGAGGAATGTGGGGCTTGAAGAAAATTATATGGATACACCTTCAGTAGATGGGGAAAAGAGATGTTAGCTTTGTTTTCCTGCAAACTCTCTCTCTTTTCCTTGAAACCACCTGGATTAGTATGGGCCCCAAACAGTTGGAGAAACATTTGTAAGGGACTGAGTCTGATGAGGAAGGGATGGAGTTGGTGGTAAAGCCAGCTTTCACCAACTTCCTTCTATGATTGGATAGCTGGATCACAGGTACGTTTGGCTTAATTGTTGTTTTTCCACCTCTTTGGCTATGCCTGTAAACATAAACTGCAACTTCACAGCACAAATTCTCCTTACAGATTTGATCTTTTTTTGCTTTCTGTCTTCCAGCAGCCATCCTCAGACTGTTATACCTGGCATCCCACACTACATCTAAAGAACAAACAAGACATGATAAGTCAGGTTCCCTTGCAAAAAAGGAGGTAGACATGGATAGGTAAGAGAAATGATAAAACAAATCAGCTAGTCTTTAAATTGCCATAAACAGTCTCAGAGGGCTATCCCTTTGAAACCTACTTGGGGGAAGCAAAACACTATCTGCACTCAAAACAGCCACCTTCTCAGGCTCCTGTCCTCCAGGGGGCTGCCAGCAGATGGCACTAAGCCTGCATGCATTTCATGCCCAAAAACAAACACCCTGTGCACAAAAGAAACTGATACCCCAGTGAGGTCACATGCCATTTCAGAGAAACCTGATCGTTTTAGCATACTGGGAACCCATTTAACATTATCTCTTGGACTATTATCTCATCTCTATATTTTATCTGACAGTTTTCTAACTCAGCATTTTATATCCACACACGATGCCATCCTAAAGGTCAAACGTAGCTCCGAACATTCCTAGATTTCTTTTATAATATACCAAGCTGAACAAACCACATCAGCTTTTAGCAATGGGTTATATTGTTTAGTGCCTTCTACAATGACCTTGACAAGACAGGTTGCATTTACCCTGATTTTTTTCCTTTTTTTCTTTTTAAAGCTGTTTTTATTGTTCATCGTGGCCCTCACTCACTTAAATTTGAACAAGTAGATAGCCAGCACTGTGTTGTTAACAAAGTCTTTATTATTATAAGAAACTAAGTTCATAAAGCATCAGCACTGAAGGGATAAGATGCCTTTTGATCCTTGAATATCCAAATAAAACAAACAAACGAGCACACACCACACCAAATGAACCATGGTATAGACAATAATTCTGTGAATGAGGCTTGTTTTCCAGTATTTAGGGAACAGTTAACAAACATAAGAAAATTAATAGGGTGGATCAGACCAGTGTTTCACCTACTTGGCTATAAATAACTCCTTTTTCAAAGGAGGGTCAACAACATTGCAACTGGCCGGGGGTGGAGATGTAGGGTTCATTTCTAACCAAATACAGATAGTGTTGAAGGAGAGGCTGGAATGGCAAGATTACAAACCACAGGGCAAATTCCACAGTGGAATAATATTTTATGCTTCTGCCGTTTGAGCATCTAAAATCACACCACATATAGCAGCATCAGTACCTTGACTTTCAAGTTTATATATTCCATTTTCTTACCACTTTAGAACTGGTAAGCCTAAGATCTCCCTCCCCCAGTAAAGAGTTTCTTTCTTTCTTTGTTTAAATGTTTCTATATTGCCTCCTAGCCCACAAGAGCTCCTGAAGTCATGAATAAATGAAAACCAGTTAAAACAGTACTGAAATGAAAACATTTTAAAAACATTAAAATATTCCTTAAAACTCCTAAAATTACAATTATAACATTTTATACACACATGCAATCTGTGTGAAAACCAGCCTGCTGAATAAGCATAAATCAAAGTCCATTGTTTTAGAACTGCTGTTCACAGACTCAGATGTCTGGATGTCCAAATCACCACGTTTAGCCTTTTAATCTTGGCTCAGATCACTAGATTTAACTGTATGTAAATACTAAGAACATTCACATTCTGTCATATTTCACTGCTTTTGCTTTTATTTAATTTATTTGAAGTGCTTATATGCTGTGCTTCATTTAATGTGGACATGGTGAAAGTGCACCTCTTAAAGGCCTTTTCATTAGGTCTCCAGTGGTCCCTATCCTGTTTTTTGATTATTGGGCTTTTTTCTCTTCTCAAAATGCTTCCCTATGGCCTCTAAGGGACATAGGAGGCAATTCTGATGTTTTAAATGCCAGGTCTGCTTTAGGCCCAAAGAAGCCTTTCGTAACCAGGAGGTAAATCGCAAGGGATTTCCAGTTTACTTCCCAGTTCAAAAAAATCTTCCCTTAAGACAAGTCAGAAGGCCAAAGATGTGAAATTGGCCTGCGTGTACCTTAGAGTACAAATGGGGGATTATTTACTTTAAAATAAGTAAAGCCAAGTGGGGAGCTTGACAGAGAATTCAAAACTCTGGTACTAGTGAGAATGTGTGTGGCCCCCAGCCCTTAGCAATCCTGAGTTTCTGGTCCCATTGTGTTCCAGAGAATGTATTTTTCAAAATAAAAATCTTAAAGCAACCACAACACACAAGCAAAAAAGACAAAAGAAACATAAAACTCATAGCTGTAGCACCTGATTTTATAATGTTTTCGTATCTTGTTTTGAGTCTCCTCATACAAGATGTTGGAAAGATACTTTTAAAAAGTAAGTAGTTAGAAGCATGGTTCCAAGGCCAAAGAAGTTATTACTTAAATTACAGTTTACAATTAAAATGTAACATTTTATGTTTCCATTTCTGAAAAAGTTACCCCAAAAGTTAACAAAATCATTACTTCTAGCTACACATGTGAATACTACAAGCTAGCCTGTTCTACTTCATTGGCATCACAATAGATCACACCGAAAACAGAGCACAAGGAAGCAACAAAGGCGCAGTATCAACCAATACTTGGATAATTTGACAGTCCATCTTTATGAGACCACAGGTCATAAATATCAAGGTAACTGAAAAGTTATAGTTATTTAGTTTTCCTTAACTCAGGAGTAGACAACTGTGGTGTAGTGGTCTGAGTGCTGGATTAGGACTTAGGGAGAGTGGCATTCAAATGCTCACTCAGCCTTGTGTGACCTTGGGCAAGTCACACTGTCTCAGCCTCAGAGGAAGGCAATGGTAAACCTCCACTAAATGAATCTTGCCTTAGGTTTGTCATAAGTCAGAAGGGACTTGAAGGCACACAATGGAAACAACAACAACAATAACATACACTCCAACATTTCACAGATGAAAGCTGGGACAAGTAGCGAAGCCGCATCTGATTGTGGTCAAGATGGCAAAAGTTATTAATGAGGAGGAACACACAAACTGGGGGAGGCTAAAGAAATTTGCTTTGGCCTGAGTCTACAGGTAAGAATAAAAATCTGCCTCTTCCCTCTGCTGAGTTGTGTGGGTGTGAACTACTTTGAACTCAGTTTGGACTAATGGAAGAAAAGCGAGGTCAAAATGAGAAAGTGGGAGGTAGAAAGACAAACCAGGACATATTTAAAGCTGCTGAAAAAGTGGGAAGACAGATGATTAACTGAGACTGTCCCTGCCAAATTTGGACAGTATGCAACAATTGTGAATGATGTAGCATTAATTCTCCTCTTGGATCCATGGCATGCCGCATCACCTGCTTTGGCCTGAATAGGCTGAAAATTGTACCCAGTCTAGTTTCAGTCATGCCTTCAGAGGATTTGGGGTGACTTTTTTGAAGTGATGGTTGGCAGTTTTGGACTGTTTGGTGGGACAATTTCTTTCCACCTGTTTTTGGAAGATGTGGGAATGTGGGGTGGTTGTCAGGAGGCTTGTGGGGCTGCAAAAAAGATTTCTGGGTCCCCATGCACACTTCAGACCATATTTTCTCTGCCCTACCTTTCTTACTAGGAAAATGAATTTGGCAATTAACATTTTACAACTAACTAGTTATTTGTAACCAGTTTCTTCAAAGTTCTTTCTCATACTATGCTTTAAATATTATCATGCATATGTGTTTCAAATAGTATATGCATTTCAATTAGCTCCAAAGCATGTGTTTCATCGTGCATGCAGCACAGGAAGACGAAAGGACTAAATTCTCTTCCTCATCTGCTTTGATCCTGATATTTTGCAGCTCTTCTTCCTCTTTACTCCTGCTTTTTTGCATTGGAAAAAAAGTGCACAAAAGACAGTGTGGCTTAGTGGACTATGATGTTGGATATGGATATGGAAGACCTAGGTGGCTGAGGGGGAAATCTGTCTGTCTGTTGGTCTCCCTCATTTGCTCTACTCCACCTCAGAGGGCTGGGAAGTTTAAGAAGGGAGAGGGAGTCATGTATGCATCTTGAGCTCATTGAAGAGAAACTGACAATGCAAATTGTAGAAGCAAAAATGTTCTCAGTGCCATATCTTGTTTGGCTACAGGTGGTTTGAGATGAGGGACAGGGAGGCAAAACCTTTGCTGGAGGGCATCACAAAACAGTGCAGGAAGCAGCACAGCTGGCACCTTGGCAAAGTACAGAAGAGTAGTTAGCAGAGGTGAGAATAGGTCAATGATAACATGGCCTACACCCATGCTGGGTGTTGAGCAACATCTCTGCACTTCTGAATTAACAATTCCCAGTCATGCTTTCTCATCACATTTACCAGTGAGGTGGATGTTTTCTTGTATGCTGCAACAGATTATGATTGTGTTCACTGAATAACTTTAAAAATCATTTGGGAACCAGCAGCAGCTGGTGGCTCCTGTGACAGTGAATCCATCCTGGATATAAAATGAGCTTTCCAAAAGGGTAGACTTCAGCACCTTGGATAGCTCCCTTGACATTTGTACTAAAACTAGAGCAAATTCAGTACCCTACTGTCATGGAAGCCACCAGCTGCCACCAAAGAGAAAACAGAAATACTTGGAATTCCAGTGTTTACTTTCTTATCTATTACTGGTATTTCTATGTTCCCTTTCAGGGCTAAAGTCCTCCCAAGGCAGTTCATTCAAATTTAAAGCACAACTGATTGAATCAGTTCATTCATACTGTAGAACTGAAGCCACAAGATCAATAATAAAAGGTGGAGCATGGCTCCTTTATATATTTGGGGTTACAAATTCTTTGATTAACATGCATGAAAGAAGTGAACAAATGTTACATCCTGAGGACTGGTGTTTTCACTGATACAGGCCTAATGTCCCCCCAGGAACATAGGCCACAAACATGGCAAGAGTTGCTATGGACAATTTCTAACCTGGTGGCCATCCTTCTAGTGTTAAGCCTCTTCATAGTTAGCTAAGCTGGTCCTTGGATGGCACACACACTATCTCCCTTAGGGACCATACTCAGATTCTTACCAGCTTGAAAGAATGTCCCAGGCCTTGTCTTCCATTGGTGTAATCTTTCAAAACCTTTCAAGTCACAATGAGGCAGCAGAGCAGGACTTTGTAGGGGTAAAAAGCCATAAATCACAATCATCCCAGTTCATTTCATTTTCTAAGATTTTGGGCAGTTTTTTTTGGTACTGAGTAGCATGAGAAATTGAGAGACTGAGAGAGAGAGAGAGAGAGATTGACTAGAACACTGGGAAAATAATAGCTTTGAGGTACAGAGCAAGGAAGTGTGGCTTTCAGAGAGTGTAGAGTCTAGACTCTCTTATCTCAAACCCTGGAACTTCCATTAAAGACTGTCTACAATTCCTGCTTTTATTTAGTAGTGGCAAGAATTCCCTAAGTACACCTGTAAGTTTCTCTTTGCCATATGCTCACTCATTCACTTTAATGGGCTAATGAATGCTGTACATACAAAGGTATGTGTATGTGGGACAGCACTTTCCTTTGAAGTGAATGGGAAAGTCTACTCAGGAGTGCCACATGTCCAGTGGAATAGGAACCAGTTTTTTGACCAGAAGTCATTCCCTCCTTTTTTTTCCTGAATGAATGTATATCTTGCCTCTTAGACAGTCTTCTTACAATGCACTTTATGGGGGTGGGACCTTAAAGCTTAACTCCAGTGTGATGCTCATAATAATGTGGGATGTTCATGGCAGTATTGGGATTCTGTTGGAAAATGTGAGAAATAGAAATGGAACTTTCAAGCACAGTAATCGAATCCACAAAGCAGAAGCTGAACAATAATCAGTCCCATGCCTACTCATTCACAGAGCATAGCAGAGATAGAAATAAGCTTATTCTTCTTAGTAAAATATATACAAGTAGCTTTACTTACAATAGCTTGTACATAATCAAATACATAGTCTAATACGGAAGAGAGACAGAAATAGAGAGGCAAGAAAATTGATATAGGTTAGAGGGATACAACAAGAGAGAGGGTGTAGAAAATAAACAGGAAATCTGCAAATCTGCAAACTAAAGTGAGGAGAGGCATGCAACAGCTGCTAACTGTAACAGAGTTGTGAGGGTCCTTGCAGCTCTCTGTAGCTCTGAAAACATACTCTGGAGGGTTTTCAGCCTTCTGGAACAGGTTTTTGGGGTGCTTGACGGGGATATTGCAGCAGGGAAAAGAGATGGGAAAGTGGATGTACAGCATTGGATACAGTCCTAAGTTATTATTGATTAGGCTAGGAGACTTAACCTAAACACATTCAAGATGTTCATATTCATGTAGGTTAGAAACCATAATTTTCAGAAAATGAATTTCTATTGCTTTATCTTTTAGAAGCTGCAGTTTCAAGACTTTGCATTTCGTATGGGACTATTCCGGGAGAGAGAGAGATTCCATTTAGAGCAACTTGACCTGTAACTTGCATGCTACTGTTCCACTGTCAGTCGAGCCCCATAACTCACCAAGGGAGACTGACAACTCCACCTATAAAATTATGTCTTCACCTCACCCCAGTTTTCTGGGATTAGTCTCCCTGCAAATGCTAACAAAAGCAAAGCGTATCAGATCACTACTCAGGACACCAGCGGTGATGTTTGTGGAACCGTGCACTGTCTCAGAGCTAATCTCCAGGATAATTTAGATTAACCTTTATGGTCTCTGGAAACCACAGTGCTTCTCCCCCGCCCAACATTGGCCTAGCCAGACTATAACCATTTTGGATCATAAAATTTTAAGTAAAGCTGACATCAAAATAGTCTAACAGACTCAAGACTTTGCTGAATCAGAAAACATTCCAGTTTGGACTCCCTTCCTCTAACAGTGGAAATGTTTTGTTTTGTTTTGTGATAGAAAACCTAGCCTCTACTGTGAATAATTCTAACCAGAAAAGGGTAGGGGCTTCTTGATGTCATTTTTGTATTTACTTTTTTCACAAGACAGATAACTGTGGCAAATAGATGTTACATATCAAAGGCCTGTCCCTTCTCAGGTTAGGAAAGGTTATAAGTTGAGCCACTGGGAGACGGCAGGAGGGTTCATTTTGTTAGGGGGTGGCAGATGTACCCATCAAGAGACCCTCAAGAGAGGATATGCCTGAGGGGAGGGGAGGGCAAAATTGATCTCTTTCAGTTGGTGAGCAATTCTCCCATTTGTTCCTGCTTTTCATGACTGTAATTCCTGCTGCTCATGGCTATAATTAGAACTTTAAATTTATAGCACATGCCTAAAGGCCTCTAGATGCTTGGGCAGAATTTAACTGAATCCATGATTTCTCCGGCAGGGCAGCTGCTACTGCTGTGGAAGTGCTTCTGAATGTAGAGATAAACAGATTATCATGAGAATTGCTATGTACTCCAAAAGGGAAGGAAAGGAAACATAATATAACCACTTTTTCAGGCAATAGCAAATTTGTTAGTCTTAAAGATGCCACATGACTCCTTGTTGTTTTGCTACAAGAAACCAATGTGGCATTTATTATTTCATAATGTTATTATTTATCATTGTTATCAAGCATTTGAAAGCCACACAAGACTATTAAAAATAGAATTAAATAGAATGGATAGGCCTCTGCCAGAATAGCTTCTAGGCACAGAATGAAGAAAGAAAGGAGTTAAGAGAGTAGGGTTTTAAAGGTATATTTGGATCACATAATGACTAGAAAGAATGATCACTAATGGAAATCATTCTGGGAAGGCATTGTGTAGCTGTAGGTTTTAAACAGGCTATTACTTGGTGACTAATAGCTGATCTGGGAAATGTGGGTATTTTTGGGAGGGGGGCTTCAACTTCTAAAATACCACTGCCAGCATGGCTACTTTTTGTAGCTCCCTAATATAATTTCTACAGACCCTGGTCTGAAGACAAATTAGCACTCTCTTCATGCATAGAATTACATCTGTGATAAGATACTTATGTGCTAATGCACATTCATGTTTGTGTGTGTGGTATGGGTGTAAATCCATTTTGACTATTTTGACCTTGCATGCGGGGACAAATAATTATAGTTGTTTTCTCTGTGCTGTGGGAGAAAACAAACATTCTCTTGCAGTATTCTTCCCCATGTTCAAATGTTCCACAGTGTTGTGAAGCAATTACTCTGCATAAAAAGGTGTCAGAAAAGAAAGGGAATTTTTGTGCATGAAACTGGTTTTTGTGCACAATTTTTTTTTTTTTTTGCTTCAAACTTTTTGATGCAGAATAATTCCTCCATGACACTTCAGAACATTTGAATACCAGGAGAAAATTACACAAGATTCTCCCTGGTCTATTATTCTTCCTGATGGGGTTTCTCTGCAGTTGGAAATCACATTTTTTAGTTTGGGAATGAATAATAATGAATATTATTTCCCTCCCTAGTACATGATGCAAATTGAAGAAGGCAATGACAGATCAAATCTGAATAAATCTTGGAAAGAAAAGCCCCATGATAGGATTGCCATAAGTCAGAACTTCCTTGAAGATACATAACAGGAACAACACAAGGACTTACAGAGGAATACTACTTGCTTTGGTGAAAGCCAGAATATATGCAGCAAATAATTTTTTCAGGTTTTGGGAAATTACAGATTATGATTTTCTCTCTTTCTCAGTGCTACATTGCAGTTAACAATTACGGCATATAGTTCAAGAAGCCACTGCCATCTTTCTGAGTTCTTAGGACAGGGTTTTGGTTGTAGCTTTCCACTATATGCTTTACTTTTATAATGTCACCTTTATTTGAGCAAAGGGTTTCTTAACATCAGAAGATGTAGGTTGTGTGAGCATTCCCTTAGGTTCTGAGTGCTTGGCTGTATGTGGCAGACTTTGGAATTGTTAATGAAGGTAAATGCATCAAAAATCTTTAGCAGATTATTTTAGGTGGAAGTTCCTGAGATAGATCTGGTCCCTGAAATAATTTGATCTATTTGCAAAATTTTCATCCAAGTGCTTGCAGCATTTCTATGAATAAACGGAATAGTTACAAAAAACAGTACTCAGTACCTGAATATTGTGTCACTGTTTGGTTTTCCATGTAGCACTCTTAACATTGAAAGCTTGGATCTCCTGGGCTGTGGAAGTTATGTGTCAATTTACATCCATTGGCCTGAATCTGTCAGAAAAAAATGACTGCTAACAACAGCAGATCTTCAACTCAAAGGACTTTATTTGCTTTAGGAAAACAACCTCTTCATGAACTGGTTCCATGATTTGGATAAAAAGTGTTTCCACAGGTAAGTAATTAGAAGACATGGTGAAAATAGTCTCTTTTTTTTAATCCTTACTGATTTTCTGTAGGAAGGAAAAAATAATAATGGAAGAAGCAGCAGTACAACAGATTATGGACAGAGAAAGATGTCAAGTGAAGCCCACTTAGAAGGCAGTGAATGAAGCAGGGTGACCTCTCAAAAAGCAGCAGATGTGTTCACACTGAAATCATGAACTGTAGATGGTAAAATAGGACAATGATTTCTTTATCTACACAGGGATTCCCAAATCTCCTAGTTATGGTGGATGTTTATTGGAGTGCACAGACCTTTCTACATGGCTTGAATGCGTGGCAGGTGGCAAACAGTAGTATCTAGTGAGTTATTAGCAGTTATTGACATTTGTCAGCTTTTGGTGTTTTGTAGCAGGAAAACAGAAATGGCAGCAATCATGTCTAATTGAACTTCCCATGATGTCAGGACTTTGTGGACTCCCACACCTATCAAGAAACACCTAGAAAAGGTTGCAGATGTGCAGAGGCAGTCAACTATGACAGTGATGTTGCCAGTGTTGCACATGGATCAACTAACGATTAAGCTATCAAAAGCAATCACTAGAGCTTACTGACAGCTGGCTCAATTGTTTGCACCTGTTTTCCCCCTTGCTTTACATGTATGTCTGGAATGGATTACCCTAGCTTGTGGTGGACACATTTTACCTTTCCTTATCATGATGTGCCAGAACAACATCTTTACTTAAGATCACAAAAACCCCTTTAACAGAGGATCTTGGCAGTATGAGAGTACACTGTCTTGCTTCCTTATGGGAGGGCTTGCAGGCAGAGTACCAGGAAAAAAGATAATAAATGGAACTTTTCCCAGGATTTCAGTTCTTGCTTGTAATCCCTCTGAATATATATTATCTAACTAGAACCAGCAAACAAAATTCAAGTGATGATCCCAGGCTGGTTCCCAACTTGGAGAGGCAGGGTGGATATTTTTTCCCCCTCTGCTCCCCTCAAACCCCACGGGGATGACTATAATCCAAACCAATGAAGACTTAAGTGGAATTAGAATATGGGAAAAATAAACCTGACTAATGAAAGTAAAGAGCCCTTTTTTTTGCTGAGTGGCACACTTATAGAAAGGAAAAATTCTTTGGCTAGTGATATTTCAATATTGTTATGGACAACTGCTAATGAGGAAGCACTGCAAAACTCTTTGGCTCCAAAATGGACTTTAAATGTGTGCATGTGCCTTCACATCACCTTTCAACTTATGGCAGTCCATGAATTTTACAAAGGTTTTTCTTAGGCAAAGAATACTCAGAGGTAGTTTGCCAATTCCTTCCTCAGAAACATAGCCTGCAGCACCTGATATTCATTGGCAGTCTCCCATCCAAGCACTAACCAGGGCTGGCTCTGCTTAGCTTCCAAAGATTAGATGGGTTCTGGCACCTGTAGGGTATTTAGGCCAGATCAAAATAGGGTGGCCAATAAAAAAGGGGCAGGGGCATCTGGCATGTTTGAAAGCCGTTTAGAAGATCTGCACCTTGCATCTGTGGAAACTCCTCCTCTTTATCACTGAGCCATCTAACATCACAATAGACGTACAGACCCCATGTTTCAGAACACACAATGGCTGATAGCCTATGTCAAAGTTGTAGCATATATCTCTGTCTGCAACATGATGCACAAGCTTTGTGTTGAATGGCAATTAAATGTGCAACCCACTGCTTGACAAAATGTACAACTTACTGCATGCACATCAATGTACAGTGTGCATCCATGTGCAATGTACTACATGCACAATTTTGCTTCTGCAGCCTTGAACTTGAACCTGGCCTTTGTGCATTGGACAAAAATGCCCAGCCATCTATCCAGGGAAACTTAGGCATTAATCATGAACATGATTCCAACCCATGCTTTCTTTTCTTCTTATTCATAAAATCAGAGCAGATGTCTCAGGATCAAACTAGATGTTAAGAGGAACACATATTCTTTACTGTTAACCTGTTCTCCTTCCCACAGTGGAGTTTCCTAAGAGAAATGTGCCCCAGCATTCAGATTTGCTAATTATGCCCATATTTACCTTTCAGTGACAAAACAAAGCATGCTAAATGCAAGATACGTAGGTGAGGAAAAGCATGTTCATCACTGGCCATGGTAACTTTCTAGTTTGATCCTCTGCCAATTTGAAGTCTTACAACTTACTTTTGACTTTCTTTCATTTTCCAAGCTGATGCGAGCCATGGGATCCACTTTTTCAGAGGAGGAGTGGGTGGGTTATCCAATAATATGCGAGCAGAAAAGGTACAAGTTTGACCCTGTTCTATTAGCCCTTGTTGAACTGTTATTGGAACAACTAGACTTAATTAACAGCTAGCCTAATGAAGTCATAATCACTTGCACACGAGTGCACTAACATCTGGAACAGTTTGTGAAATGGCCTGTGAAGCTATGGAACAACTTATGCAAGATCTAAAGGATGGATTGATGTTTTTTCCCCCAAGCAGTATCAAAGTATAAAAGTGACTGAAGCCTTGTATGATTGAAGCTTTGTACAACTGTAAGGATAGGGAACTCTTTTGGGCCCCAGGGCTGGATTGACATCATCTATTAGTGCCCATGTCAGGTTTCACCTTTTAGCCAAGGGTATGGACTTCTGTGCCTCTCTCTGTGTGTAGAAAGCCACTGATTCCTATCCATGCTGCTCATCCTCCCTATTAAGGAGGCAAATCAGATAGGTGGGATCCTCACTTGATCAGTTATTGTTGATAACTGTGTGGATGTAACACTGAGATTCTTGTTCTAATCTGCTCATCATTCCAGTGAGGATGATGACTAGAGCATCATTCCCTTACTAGCTGAATCCCAGCCATGGGTGAACAGCTTTGTTCTGGGGGTGATATGTCCCACCCTACATGCAAGCTGAATAATGCCACTGGATACAACCCACTCACATTTCAGCAGCTAGTGTATTTTGTGCTGTTTCTCTGGCAATATATTTTTAACACAAAGACAATGCATTTGGACAAGATGTAGATCAAGTTGTATGCAAGTATAAAATAAAACCATTTATTTTGTTTTATGTATTGTTGCTAAGGAACAATACATGGCTTTAACAGTGTGTGTGTGTGTGTGTGTGTGTGTAGTATTATGCATATGAACTTCAAAATCATTTTATTACTTTCAGTTGGACTGACTATTTAGTAGGTACATGTAGAATGGTAGCTTTGACTTTTTTTTTAATTAGGGTGTGGGTTTATTTTGTCTCTTTCTCCTGCTCCAATCAGATCCAGGCCTGTTTCAGATACAGGACTTGAAGCATGCCAGTTAAATTCAAGAAAGCCAAAAATGTGTTCTGGCTCTTGGCAGGCACTGATGTTTTAAGGAAGCCCTGATGACTGCTAGAAAACACAAAAAGACAGTCTGTTTGGAAATAATCTGCTTGTGTCATACTGAGTGAAATTTTAGCTCCTGTAACAGCAAGGGAAAGTTGTAAGCTATGTGAGGAGGACTTACTGCCTGGGCTTCTCAATCAGAGCCTGGAAAAGTATTGTTTTTGACTACAAACTCTCAAAACCCTCAGCCAATATGGCCTTTTTTCCTAGTATCTTTTCCAATATCTGATGTTACTGTATATCATTTCAGTGAGAGATCATTCAAACTTTTAAAAAGTGACTTTATTTGATCTATTAATTCCATTGTTTTGCAGCAGACTAACCATAGGCATAATCATGCTAAGGCTGGAAAATAATTGACAATGCAATCTTATGTCCTATTCAATCTGATGAGTGTTTGAGTGATGTTAGACTTGTTGTGTGCTTTCAAGTTGATTCTGATGTATGGCAATCCTGTTGTGGGATTTTCTTTGATAATCTTTATTCTGAAGAGATTTCCCATTGCCTTCATCTAAGAAAATGTAACTTTCTTGAGATTACCTGGTGAGTTTCTATGGCTGCGTGGGGATTTGAACCTAGTCTCTTGGAGTCCTAGCTAGTCCAACATTCAAACCACTTTATGATGTCAGCAATGTTGATTGTTTTTTGGGGGCTAATTATGTGTCTTCAAGTTGTTTCCGATTGATGGTGAGCCTAAGGCAAACCTATTGCAGGCTTTTCTTGACAAGATTTGTTCAGAGGTGGGGTTGCCTTTGCCTTCTTCTGAGGCTGGGAGAATGTGTCTTGTCCAAGGTCACCCAGCAGGTTTCCATGGCTTAGCTGGGAATTGAATCCTGGTCTCTAGAGTCATAGTCCAATGCTCAAACCAATATATGCTTCTGTACCTCTATTACTCTATGATACTACACTGACTCTCCATGATGGGTTTTACTCCCAGATAAGTGGCTGCTGGTGTGCCACCTTGAACTGCAATGGTATATACACCTCCCTGGGAGTTACCAATCCTATGCATACCTGTTTAGGAGTAAGTCCCACAGAATTCAGTGGAATGTACACTTATAGTACTGCAGTCTAAGTCCCTATGAACTCAGCAGGACGGATTTCACTATTTATTGCTCTATTGGTATTGCACTATTTATTTAATTATTAAAATATTTCTATCTGGCCCTTTATCCAAAGATCTCAAAGTCCCTTAAAATAAAATCTTAAAATAATAAATAATCACAAATGTTTAAAAAGATTTAAAATATATTAAATGGTTTCCCGATTAAAAACAGACAATTGAAAACCACCAAAACTGCCCCTCCAATAGATCTCAATTCTCAGGCAGGCATATATATATAGAGAGAAGTGCTCCCTCAAGTACCAAGGTCCCAAGCCATTTAGGGCTTTAAATGTTGTTGTCAACACCCTGGATTCAGAACAAAAACATATTGGCAGCCTTTGGGACAGGTTTTATATCTGAATGGAATTCCAGTGAGCAGTCTAAGCTGCTGCATTTTTCACTAGTTACAGTTTCCAAGTCATCTTCAAGGGCAACCCCACATAGATTGCACTGTAGTAGTCTAATCAGAAAGTTATCCATGTATGTACTATTGTGGCTAGGTTATCCCTATTCAGAAAAGATGGTAGACCAGTTGAAATTTACCTCAGACACCCTGGGCCTTCCTTGGCAAGGATGGAGCAGGCTATGTACCTGCTCCTACAGATGTAAAACAACCCTATCCAGGGCAGGTAATATACCAAGTCCCTGGACTCGATAATTACCAATCTAGAGAGCTTCCGTCTTATTGGGATTCAGTGTCAGCTCATTCACCCTCATTCAGTCCATTATAGTATTCAGGCACTGCTTCAGCACCTTCACAGTCCCATGGTGGCCCTGACACTGATGACAAGGAGAAGTAGAGCTGAGTGTCACCAGCATATTAATGGCACCTAACCCCCAAACTCCTAATGACCTCTCTCAGTGGCTTAGGGATGCAAATCCTCACCTATTTCATCCTCTCACAAAAAGATAAATAATTTCAAAAGTTTTCTCTCTTCTGAGTGAAATTGCAAGAAATATTGCACATTTTTGATTATTTTTCTGCAGATTTTTTTTTGCACAAACACCCACCTTGCATCTTTTTTAAAATACACTTTTCAACAAAAATGTTAATTTTGTGTAAAATGTTGAAGGTTTGTGGAGAACTAAGATTTTTCTTTTTACTCAAACATCCCCCTAAAAGTCACAGAATGTCTAAAGTCTCACAGCAGAAAATCCCATAGCAAAATCTCATATCATTTTTTAATGTGGTTGCTTGATGTGTCAGGGCATCTTTTCCATAAGGACAAGAAAAACTGGTGAGTATTCCAGCTTGCACTCCTAAGAGCTTTCTCCCCAGTCCACCAAACTCCAGAAACATTGCTTTTCTTTCCAGGCTCTAACTGTTTCTCTCTCTCTATTCTGTCTCTGAAATGAATGATTTTAAAGGATCTTCCTTTTGTAGACCTTGGCAGGTCGCTTCTGTTCATGGATATCACTATTTTTAAAATGTGAGATAATAGCCTCTTAATGAACTATCTGTGTCAGTAAATGGATGTAGCTTTGGAAGAAGATACTAATAACTGTTTACAATAATAAAATATTTATTATTATAAAATGGATTATAGCAAGCATTGTACAATTCCAAAATTAAAATCATAATGATACGCTAAAAGACACTAAAACAGTAAAATTCAGCACAGCAAAAAATATTTCACATATTAGCAAAACAAGAGAAAATATAGTACAGAGAGCAAAGGTTAAAAGCACCATCAGATGCAAAAGCTAGAAGCGTGAACAAAAATAGGGTCTTTAATACTACAATACTCATTTGCTTAAAATACCTGATAGAAAAGTGTTCCTTTAGTACAGAAAAAATACATTGGGATAGCAGGTCTGGAAACTATGCACTATGAGGAGTGGCTTAGAGTATGTTTAACTTGGAGAAGAGAAGGTTAAGAGGTGATATGATCACCATGTTTAAATATTTGAAGGGATGTCATATGGAGGAAAGAGCTAGCTTGTTTTCTGCTGCTTCAGAGACTAGGACATGGAGTGATGGCTTCAGACTTCAGGAAAAGAGATTCCATCTAAACATTGGGAAGTACTTCCTGATGGTAAGAGCAGTTTGAAAGTGGAATAGGTTGCCTCAAAGTATGGTGGAGTCTCTTTCTTTGGAGGTTTTTATAAAGAGGTGGATGGCCATCTGTTGAGAATGCTTTGATTATGTATTCCTGCATGTCAGGGAGTTAGACTTGGTGGACCTCGTGGTCTCTTCCAGCTCTATGGTGCTATGATTCTAGGTAAGCTTCCCTGGGAAGGGGGCACTCAGTGGGGTAGGTAAAGGTTTGGCAAAATGAGACATGCCCCTCCCAAATAAAAAATGAGCTCACCTTGAAATTTTACTTCAGTCCTGAACTTTCTAGTAGTACAGTAACTTAAAACATCATTTGAACATTTAGAAGTATAGTTTAGGCACTCAAAGAAAAGTAATAGGCAGAATGTCCAAAGGAATGGAACACAGCAAATATAAGAGTTCTATATGTGAATTATTTTCAGTGTCTCATTCTTTGCAGTGCTAGAAATTTGGGTCTGGAGGAAAATCTAATTGTGGAGGCAGAATTCTTATTTGGGAGACAAAGCCTTTATTGCCTGTTCTCTCTGCCTGCCCTGGCCACATCCCTGATGTCACTAATCAAAAAGCTTTCTCTCCAGACCTCAGATTAAGGGGGGGGGGTCCTCAAGGAAGAGTTTCTGTAGGCTGGATTGGGACACATGAATGGGTCTGAGGAACTATGCTTCCCCCCCCCATGCACAGACTGCCTGAAATGCCCAACAACGACAGCAACAAGACAGAAGCCAGAACTTCACTTCTGGTTTTGAAAAATATTCACCTGTATTGAGGGGCCCTGCAACCTATTTTAATGTGTGTCACTGCTCCTGGAAAAATGGGTGGTTTGGGGCCCAAAACCAGCCTGGGACACACTTTGCCCAGCTTTAATGTAGGTGATTTTAAGAAAAGAGTATGTGTTGTTGATGTTTTTGTTGTTGTTGTTACCCAGCATTCTACATCAGCTTCGTAGCTAAGTATACTTAACTACGTAACCTCTCCTGGCCCGACTCCTCCTCTAGACCTGGAGGAAATTTCATTCACCCATGCTGTGGTTGCCAGCAGAATGGCTCTCCTTCTCCCTATGCAACTGATGCCCAGTATAGTAGATTGGGAGGCAGAAAGTTACAATCACAGCAATAATGTCACAATTGTGCTTAAATAGTGATTTATTTATCTGTAACTGGTCTACATTCACAATAGCTATCTAGTCACAAAGGTGACACTATTGCCACAACTGTAAGTGCATGTCATTTTCCCTGGCCCCGCTACTGTACCAGGCATCAGTTGTATGAGGTGAAGGCCATCTATCCTTTTGGTGACCAGAGCATGAGTGAATGATGTTTTTTGGGTGGATTGGGCCAGGAGAGGTTACTAAGGGTTTTTCCACACTACCCCTCCCGTAACTGCAAACCCAGGATTCCATAGGATGTTGAAAATGGAATAATAGCACTATAACAGTGTAGTGCAGAAATAGCCTAAGGGAAATATACTACTACTACTACTACTACTACTACGTCGTCTACGCCTCCTCCTCCTCCTGCTCCTCCTCCTGCTCCTCCTCCTCCTCCTCCTTCTTCCTTAAATAAGTAGCTGATGTAGAATAATGGCCATTATTATTATTCCTGCTGCTGCACTTGTTGCTGTCACCCTGCCTTTTAGTCAGCCCTGGGACTGGAGGAAGTTTATAAACATTAAAACAGATATTGGTAGAAGTTCACATCATGAAAATATAAAAAAGATAAAATAGAGGCTGACACCCTGTTATTGAATTGATGTAGTAGTTTGAGTGTTGGACTGTGACCCTGTAGACCAGGGTTTGATTCCCTGCTCAACCATGGAAACCAGATGGGTGACCTTGGGTGTGTCACACACTCTCAGCTCTAGAAAACCCCAAGATAAGTTTGCTTTAGGATTGCCATAAGTTGGAAATGGCATACAACAACAGTCACATTACAACATCACAACTCAGTTTTTGGCTTGTTGAAGAGGCCAGAATTCTCTTCAGTAGCCACACAATGACCAAAATTCTCCCCAACCTCACCTTGTAAGTAGCCCCTCCAACAGAGCCCTTCTATCTTGGAAGAGAACAGGGGCATCTGTGGGGAGGTATCCAGCTATTTTCCTGTAACTGGATGCATTGCAAGTACATTATATGAGGAAAGCTTGCAGGGACCCCTGGTTGTCTCTGCAAATGCTCACCACAGTGCATTCAGCCTTAAGAAAATAACTAGATGTGTTCCTACTGATCCCTGTCCATTCTCCAACAACACAGACATGGCTGTGTTGGGGGGACTGCAATACTTACAAGATGGGTTTTGGGGGACAGCATCTGGAGATGTAACTTTAGAGATGTAACTATGTGATACGCAATCTTCTTATGCAGGAGCTCAGTCATAATTATACAATAGAATTAAAAGCTATTCTGAAAAACAACCATAAAAACAGACAATACAACAGATTATTAAAAACCCTTTCCCCATAACTGGTCATTTCCCAAAGTCCTGTTGAAACAAAAAATCTTCACTTGCTGCTGGAAGGATGACAAAGAAGGAGCCAGCCTAGTTTCTCTGGAAGGGAGTTCCAGAGAGTTACATGTAAGAAGAAACATTCCATCATACCTGAAGGTCCCAAGTTATGCGGAGTTTTTATAGGCAGAGAAACAAAAATCCAACAGTCTGAATTGACCCTGGCAACAAAATGGGAGACAATGAAGACAAACAAGGATCAACATAAGCCTGGAATGAGAGCCAATGTTAATGCTTGAGGAACAGAAAGCCTCGCTTATTGCTAAGTCAAGACCATCTCAGGTCCTGAGGTTTCAAGGCCAAAATCTGAGACCAAAAGAAGGCCCTTTCTGATGACATAAGAAGCAGGTCCAGATGATATTAGAAGGGTGATGTTACAAGGGCCAACCCCTGGTCATTTCATCAAGCACAGCTATATTCCTCAAATATAAGAAGGGCTATTGCATGGAAGATGGAGCAACCTCATCTTCCGCTGCTCCCAAAGGTGGGACATAGTGGATCCAAATTACAAGAAAAGAGATTTCTGCATAAATATTAGGAAGAATTCCCTGACTATTAGAGCTGCTTGACAGAGAGCCAGTGTGGTCTAGTGGTTTGACTAGGACACTAGGAGACCAGGGTTCGGATCCCCACTGGGCCATGGAAAGCTATTGGGTGAGCTTGGGCAAGTCACTTTCTAGGCCTCAAAAGAAACCCCCTGTCATGTCTCCAACAGGCCAGGCAGGGCTAATAACAATTAGCAGGCTGTAGAAGCAAAACTTTACTCACAGCAAGGAGCAAGAGAGAGAAGCAGCAGTCCAGAGCAAATCCAAATTCAAACCAGCAGTCCGGAGTTCCAAAATATCCAAGTCCACAAAGGCAAACCAGAAATGTAGTCAGGGCAGGCAAAGGTCCAAGGAGAGTCAGAGTTCAAGAGGCAGGATACCAGTGCAAGGTTTCAACCACCAGAAAGATCAGTTGTTGACACTGGGGAAATAGGCTAGTTGCTTGTCTCTTATAGGTTAATGATGTTGATACAGATGTTTCCTCATTAAAGCTTATCTACTACATAAAAGTCAAAGCTTGTACGTTTGTCTGTCTGTCTGCGTCCAGCAGGCAAAGACCTCATATGATTGGCTACGTGAGGCAAGAAGACCTCATATTATTGGCTGGCTGTGAAAATTTTATGGAATTCTGGGGTTGGCAGTTCAGGGAGAGGCCATTAGAATTCTCAGCAGGAGAGCTCTGAATAGGCCAGTTACTATGGAGACGAGGCTTAGCAGCAAGTCCCCTCATGAACCCAACCTCTGTATGTTAATAACCCTGATTACAGATTGAATTGGGGAATATGGCAAAAAGTTACAGGTACTGAACAACCCAGTTTGGGGAATTAGAGACACAGGATCTCAGATCTGTGTATTTCAACTGCATCTAACCCCTAAGGTAAGGTAAGGTAATTCCTAAGGTATTTCTAACAAGTGTTACCTATGAGAAAATAAAATCCCAGGCAACGCTGGGTAAATTCTCTAGTTTGTTATATAAATGAGCTGAATGCCTGAGCTCTTCCTTTTCTTCTTGTTGTTCTGCCAAGGTGCTTCCTTGGTGTGTGCTTCCTCTTCTGACAGTTGTTGCTGCTGGCCCAGCTCCCCTTACTCGGATGCTGCTGGTGGTTGTTGTTTTCCTCTGGGTTAATTTCTGCCCCAGTCTCAGAACTCTCCTCCTCACTGTCAAGGTCTCCAAGCCAGAGCATGACACCTCCATAATAGGGTTGCCTTAGGGTCACCATAAGTCAGAAATGATTTGAAGGCACACCACCACCACCACCACCACAGCTGTTTGACAGTGGAATGGACTGCCTTAGAAGGTAGAGAACTCTCCTTGGTTAGATATTTTTCAACAGAATTCAGGCATGCTTTAGCTATGGATTGCTCTAGTGGATGTTAGACTAGATGACTCTTGGTATACCTTCTGACTTACAACAATATATTCTGTCTCTGTTGCTGTTGTCCCTGTGAGCACATAGGTCTTTGCACATGTGTGATTGTATGCCATTTCCAGCAGAATCTGCCTCATCCTCTCTGAGGAATCATCCACTAGCAAGGCCACCATCTTGTTTGGATTGAGTTCTTTGTTAGACCTCAACCTGTCCATAACTGTAGACCAGCAATGTATCAGCATCCATATAGCCTTGCTTGGCTCTGAAAAGACACAGAGTTGCATGTTATCCAACCACACACTAATGACAATGTTCCTCAACTCCCCTGAATGATATCATTCATGTTAAAAAGAATGAAGGATAATGATGGAAGCTTGCATTGGTTCCAAAGCCATGGCAACACAGGTTTGAGGAGAAATCTACCACCACATCCTTCTGAAAACAGCTGGAATCACCACAAAGAGTGTTTTTGCCACAAAGCAGTCATGCCCAAACTCAACTCCAACATTCACTCTAGAACAATACAGTCATTGATGGTATCAAAAGATGTCCACATCAGGTTTGATTTGTGTCATGTGTGAAGTCACTCTTCATACATGACACATTGTTGTAGGTTATTATATTTCTTTTGCCCCTCCCCTGGTTCCTTCACTGCCTCCTTTACTGGTCCAAACCTTTGTTCATAATAAACATGCCAAAGTCTTTGACTTTGAGGTCCAGTGTGGGTTTGTTTTGTTTTTTCATTATTATAATCCTACATGAAGCCCTATAACCACAACAAGTTGGATTGTTTCCCTAGATCTTTGTTCTACCATCAGACTGGGAAAGCTGCATGGACTTGTTCCTTTCCAACTGATGTTGGATTTTGAGCTCATCAGCTCCAAAGCATTAATGACAGCAAAAGAGTGATCTGGGTTTTATGATGTGCCTATTGTTCTTTCCCCTTAACCTCCTTGTTTAGTAACAGGTGGCACTTCTCTGAGCAGCCTACCATGAGCAGCTGGCTGATAGGCAACTCCAGCTGGATATCTTCTCTCCCTATAGTGCAGTCACACCTGCTTTCTACAACAAGAGCCTTAAAAAAAATCTAAGGAGCAGGGTTCTCTTGCTGTGTGTGTGTGTGTGTGTGTGTGTGAGAGAGAGAGAGAGATCGAGAGTGAGTGAATGCACACACATGCAAAGCAAAAATATTGGTACAAACACCTTCATGTTTCTTATGTTTTCGGATTTGAAGCTCAGCATTGAAAAAGAAAACGAACAAATCCAAGGTGTCTTTTCTCCATACCCTTGCTTTTCCTCCCTCCTTTGTTACTTCACCCTCTTTAACACAACCATTTCATTATCTCTTCCTATCGTTTGATCAGGTTTGTCTTGCCCTAAAACTTCCTTTCCCTTGAAGCGTACCCAGTGACATGAGTATGCGTGCCCCTCAGTGCCTTTTTTATTGTTTGGAATTAAGAAATGGCAGAACAGGCTCATGAAAGATTAATGACTTCCTGCAAGCATCTTTGTACCTGAGGACAAGCAATTACAAAAATATGTCCCACAGACAGGGGGTAGGGTGGGGGCAAGGAGAGGGGAGGGAAACCAAACAAGAAAAGATGGTAAGAGCATGTTAGGCCAGGTATTTCCTATCTGCGGAGAGACAGAAAGCCTGGCTTTGCTGCTGCCTTATTTAGTGAGTTGGTCTTTTTTTCTTGACCAGAATATCAGCTTGTGCTGCACACATAAAGTTGTCTTTGTAACTGTGTGTATGACTGACACAGCAGAGGTACACCCCTGATTCAGTCCTCTCCTCTCTCTCTGATTGTACGGTTGTCCCTCGACAGGAGTTTGGCACTGGACTTTGGGCTTCTCTGCACAGCAAGAGAGGCTGTGAGGTAGTTTATGGCTGCAGTCCAGAGAACTGCACAAGATAATAGATTACTTGCAAACTCAAATATACATTTACATAGCGATTGGTTAACACAACAGAGGCGATTTCACACATTAGGCAGAGGTAAAGTTTTTGCTAAGTTTGGCAAGGAGTAAAGACACAGCAAGGAGCTCCTGTCAATCATTATTCCCATAGGGAGGGACCTCTGTGATATGTGCATTCAACAGAGCACATATTTGTTGCATTTCCACTTTACAGTTTTAAAGGTACACATTTTAAAAGGTGGGCCTGCACATAAAATAATGTCATTGATAAAAGAGTGAAATAGAGTGCACAGGAAATAATTTGTTATGTAAAATAGTTTACATTCCATGGGTATGTTTGGATTTTGATGCTCAATAGCTGTGTAAGTGAACGTCTTACCCCATAAGTGCAGTATCCATGCTGGTTTTACAGATACAATTATGTTGTTGTGTGCCTTCAAATCATTTTCAACTTATGGCAACCCCAAGGCAAACCTACTGCAGGGCTTTCTTGGCAAGCTTTGTTCAGAGGGAGGTTTGCCTTTGTCTTCCTCTGAGGCTGAGAGAGTGTGACTTGCCCAAGGTCAAGTGAGTTTCCAGGTCTGAGTTGAGATTCAAACCCTGCTCTCTAGAGTTGTACTCCAATGCTCAAACCACAACATAAGTAACCTCTAATTTTAGTTCCCTCAAATGCCAAATTTCAAATGCCCTTCGGAGTTTTACTCAATTGTTCATATCTTTTAGCAACACTATCAGGCCTCTTAAACTTGGCATGTATTATGGCAACCGTAACTCCTAACTGAGCCATGTTCAAAATGCAGATCATTGCCTGGAGATCAAACTTTCAAGACCTCTAGCCCCATAGAAAATACCTGTGTCACAGCAGATAACTTCAGACTGTCACACCCCAGACGGCCAGTTATTACCACTAGCAACAGTTCATCCACACGTCAGCATTTGCAGAAGCATGGCACCTATACCATGTCATAAAGACTTGAAGCCATCCTGTTGTGGCCATTTCTTCTGGGCTGTTGGGAAAAGAAAAATGGCATTGCAAATCACTTTAAGGACACATAGTCCATGGTGGCTTGTGGCCATTGGTACCAGCAGGGTGGAGAATCCACTCCAGGTGTTTGTTTGAATATTTAAGGAATGATCCAGGGTGCTGAACTTATTTTGGGGAGAGGGCTTAATAGCTTGGATAACTCCATTAAAGTTCAGTATAAAACCCAGAAGGGAGTCCTTTCCCAGTTGATAAGCAGCCATCAGTAGGAGATCTGTGTTTGTATCTCCTAGTGCCTTTTGGTTTTCCCAAGAGGATTGTGAAGGGTCTCCAGTCTGTAAGAATATTTCATATTTCTGAAACAAAGGGATCTTTTAGAACCTTTGAAACTGAGAGAGAAAGTAATGTAAGCTTTCATAAACTTGATCAGATGCATGGAACCAGACATTTGTGAACATACATTCATACCAATGAGTGAAGAGTGTGTGAGCGCATGAATAGTAATAGAAATGCAAAACATGTGAGTGACCAGGTGACAAGTCAGTTACAGTAGACTTAAAGAGTAGTTGAGGAACAAAGCTGGGAGCCAAGATGAGTAGGTAAATGTACAACCATTGGAGGAAGTTCTCCATTTGGTGTGTTGATATAGGCTTGGGACCAGGAAAGAGAAGTAATAAAGTGGGCATGAGAATCTGCTAGTGACTTGGATATCAGCTGGGGTATAATATGAATGGTGTACCAGGAAGCTGTTGCTTTTGTTCAAATCATTGTCAAGGGAGTGGACTTTGTGGATATATCCTAGCTCAGATGTTTAGTTAGTTTCAAAGATGCTAACAGGAGCTCTTTGTATACTGACACAGACTAACATAGTTATTTCTTTGAATATTTGTCATATTTATGACAGAACAGTAACTGGGGAAGTGTTGAGATTATGGCATATTGAGCAAGATAATTACATTGGAGGCTTGCAACGAACTAAAAATGAAAAGTTACATTTATTGTTTTGGGGCTGGCTAAAGAGAAAGAGCTCCAGACTTGATGATGGAAGTTCCTATAGTTGGCTTCTATGCATGAATGGAGACATATTGGCAGCCATTATGAAGAGCACCTGTATGTGGCTAACTATCTCTAACAAATGGAAACAGCACTTGCTAACTGGCTTCCTTGAAGAAGGAGGAAGTAGTGCAATCTGAATAACCAGTGGTCATGTAGAAAAAAACAAAAAGAGAGAGGACAAGATGGCCAAGCCCATCTGGCTTTCTGTCTGCCTATTGTTACTCTTCCCTGGTTATGTTTTACACACATTGATGCTTTTCACTTCTTATACAATTTACATCTGGAGTACAGCACAAGGAGAAGATAACTAAGTGTGTGTTTCCTCTCTTGTGGCTAACTGAATCTCTGGAGTGCTGATTTAATTGGGGAACTGCACAAGGAGAAACATTAACCCCTCCTCCATCACATGTGCCATGTTCCTTGCCTAAATCACTCTGGCTCTGCAGCTACTTTGAAGAAATCAGAAAGTTGTCCAATCACAGATCTCACATTCCATGTCACATAGAATCAGAATTCTTAGTTTCAGCCCCCCTTTTTTAAAAAAAGATAGTCCAAAATATATTGTCTCTTTCATTTTTATGGAACCCTCCTGTGTTCTTGAAAAGGTTCATTTTCTGCTTGATTTCCTAGCATTTGCTTTGGGTTCACAGAAAGAGTCAAGGTATGAGCCTGAGATGAAACCCTATATACTGAATACTTTAAAGTGGACATCCATCATTTAACTTGCTTTCTGTCACTGCCTTCAAGGGAGATGGGGCAACGAAAAACAATCTCCTGTTTCTCTCCAAAAAGCATCAACACTGCAGATAGACACAACTGACTGGTAACCCATTTAAATTTATAGGCAGCATATATCTCTTATTTAGTTTAGTTTTTTTTTTTAAAAAAAAAACAGGTGTTATCAAAGCATCATGTGTAAAAAATTAAATTGTTGGAAGAAAATCTTTCAAAAGTGTATATTTTCAATAGTTAGCACCAGTGCATAAAGAGCAAAGGGCTAAACATGTACAAAGGCATACATAACCATTTTTTCTTTTTTCTTTTTTTGCCCATTCCCCAGATACGTTTTTTACAAGGAAGCTCCATAGCCTTTAAGAGAAAAAAATCTATAATAGAGAGATTGTGATCTGTATCCTATAGAAGCATTTTGGAAGGTAGCTGTGGACATCTAAAAGGCAATATTGCAATTATGTAACTATACTTTCTATTTAAGATACTGTACTGCAGTATGCTTCTTCATTTAAAAAAACATTAAATGATTTCTTCACTATAAAATTTTCATCTAAATCCAGTGGTTAGACCTAGCTAGAGTATACACAATGAATCAACAGAATTTACATACTTGTTGATTTATCAAATTCCCATCAATTCAATGGATTTAATATGTTTGGGATTAACAATTAGATGTAGAACTTTGTTTTTTTAATGATTTAAATACAATTTAAATTATTTAAACAACATTCACCTTCTTGGAGTGGTGGTTGAATTTTTATAGATTGAGGGGAGTCCATCCTGGGGACTTCATGTGGTGGTCAAGACTATTTTTGAGCCCCAGAAGGGCTGCACCCCACATTTTCCTGAACATTTTAAATCTAAAATGCCCCTCCCACTGTCTTCTATTCTGGAGGTATGGGTGTAATTTTTATCAAATTTTTCCCCTCTACCCTGAGCTATTTTAGGCACAGTAGAAGCTTTCTTTTAGAGTGGGAAGTAAACTTGCAGTCTGGAACATGTGTCTGTGCTATATCTCATGATTCAAGGTCTTGGGGGTTTGATATGATCCATGTGTAAAAGGACTATCTAGAAAGAGAACATATAAACTCACTGGTTCAGTCACGTGCATGTGGAAATTCTTTCTCAGATTTAATCACTGGTGTCTATAGGTAGCAGAGATGGAAAACAAGGCCATTTCTACACTAGCCTGTAATCATGCTATTTTTCTACTTTCAACATCCTATGGAATCCTAGGGTTTGCAGTTTAAACAGGCTAGGGCAGAAATGGCCTAAGTCTGTTTCGATCCTGAGGAAATCTTGACAACCAAAATAGATAGCAATGGACTGAATGGACCGATGGTCATAAGTCTGAGTCACATGGACCTGGAGGCTGTTAGATGACTGGCTCCTCAATGAGGTAGGAAAGAAAAGCACACATTAATATCCATGGCTTTTTGTCCTAGAGGACAGCATCATTTCAGTCACAGGAAGTATGTTACTCATGTATATCTGGCAGTCTCACCATCACACTACAGTTGTCCAAACGAGTAACTGTTGAATTGCTGATGTGGAGAAAACAAACCTGTATTGTGTGCATGACTCTTCAGTACAGTAAAATGGGGCCATACCCTCCCACATTTCACAGAGGAAAACCAAGACACATGTGGCCAAAAACTATCAGAGTGCGGTCACCAGGGCAAGAATTATTAATAAACTAGGTGAGGCTGCAGCAGCTTGCTTTTGGCTGAGCCTTCTGGGAAGAGCAAGATACCACCATAATCTGGTTGGTGACCAAAACAGATCTCATTCATTCATTCATTCATTCAAACTACTTTTGCACTTTGGACTTAGTTTGCAGCAACTGAAATAAGCTGTGGACAAAGGAGAAAAGTGGGAAAAGAAGCGAGAAACTGGGACATTTTAAAGGCAGCTGAAAAAAGTGGGATGGCACAGGATTAAATGGGATTATTTATGCCAAATCAGGACAGTTGGAGGACGTGTGGGGCATGAGAGCTTGTGTGGGAGAGGGCTATCCCTTTTTTTTTTTTTTGGACAAGTCCGAGAATTCCCCAGCTGACATGGCCACAGGATTCTGGGAGCCGTAGTCCAAAATGCACCATTTGAAACTCTGCAAATTTTGTTTCTTTTCAGTACAGTATCTGTATGTCACAATTATATAAGCCATTTTAAACAACAATAACTTTGCATAAGAGCTGGTCATCCCCACAGAACACACTTCGGGAGGCTCTGTTCATGTTTGAGACACATATGAAGCGGCATCAGAATGAGCATCTTGATCAGAAGAGTGTATTTCCTCAAGGCAAGCTCAGCTTCCTTCCTTTGCTCCATCTATATCATGCCGAATAGGGGTATTACGTAAGTGTGAAAAAAATAATAAATCTGTGTTTTACAAGTAAGTGATACCCCATCTCACATTGTTAAATATGATCACTGGCCCAAAGGGAGAAACACATGGTTTAGTCTAAAGAATATTGCCTGGTGCCAAAAGTTGAAGACCTGAATAAGGCAAACTGAATAAACAAGATCCTTCTTGGAATGTTAATGACACAAAGTTATGGTGGAGGAGGGAGGGACTCCCCCACCTAAACACACAAAGGGTAGAGGATATGAATCTGTGCTACTACTCTTTCATCCTGCCTAAAACAAGATTCCAATAACGGATGTTAACCTTGACTGATAACAATGCTCCTTCATAAGGGAATTTAGTTTAGTATTGCATCGTCTGCTAATGGGACTTATTTTCAACCCTCTCTCTAGGGACTTCATTTTCTGGTATACACAGTGAATATTTGTTGATATCTTCATAGGATGCCCATAAAACAAGTTCTCTTGGAGGTTTAAGATTGGATAATAATACAGTAAAATGACAAACAAAATTCAAGAAATACATTACAGAAAGCAATACAATAAAAATACAAAAGCAATGGAAAAGTCAGCAATGCATGATAACATTAAAGTACAAAAAATAAGTAAATAAAAAAATGAGGACCTAACAGCAGAGAAGGAATAAAACAGGCATTCAAACTGCCTACTTGGGAAAACAAAGAAGTCTGAAGCTAGAAATGGAAAGCAAACAATATTGGTACCAGATGAATTCCAGTGAGGAGAGCATTCCAAAATAGGGGGCCAGTCCAAAAAAGATCTATCTCTAGCTTCAAAAGAAAGGGCCACTCAGAGGAGAACTTTTGCTGATGTCTTAGCCCCACACCATGAATGCTGAATATTGCCATTATAATGGTTCCTATTACAGGGCTTCACCATCTGAACCCAGCATGAATTTCATGTGTCTTGGCCTATCAGGGGTGATACACATGACTAGAACTCTTTAAAGCAGAATTTGATAGATCTTGCAACACTAACAAATCTAGAGATTCTGTAGTATTGAACTCTTAACTCTAGAGCTAAGTTAACTAAGTTACAGTGGTATAAAACTGTTATAACTGTGTAGTGTACATAATTTTGAATCTTTTACTGGTTTCACAGTTCAAGTTGCATTCAGAGTTGGAGGCTTCATGTTCTAGACCTGGCAGCTCTTGAAGTCATCAGTACAGCAATAAAAATAAAAGATGCATTCTCCTAAATGCACAAGAATATTAATCTCTTGCAAGATGTCAGTATCTGCAGGGCTTGAACCAGAAATTGTATGGGATTGTGGCCCAACTTTAATAAATTAGCTGCATCTCTTTATGTGTACAAACTAGTAGGAGCTCTCTTATTCCCTCTTAAGAGATCTCTTTTGGCTTTTGCTTTCCTTTTTGTAAATGTCTTTTAATTGCATTTGTGTTAATACTTGTTAGCCATCTTGAAATAATAAATGCAGATGTCTGATGGCATTGTTGAAGATCACCTAAACAGCATAATGGAAAAGGGTTACATATTAAGCATCGTTCCCCAACAAATTCATCATTATTCTACCTCACTGATTTAAGACAAACTTTATATAAACATACTCGAGATGTAGACTGTTGTGAATACTGTGTTTTAATTTTAATCAATGAATGAATGAATGCATTAGTTGAGAAACAAGGCAGTCAATTAGTTAACAGCCCAGTCTATGACCTGATTAGATCAAAGGATGAGGATTTAAAATGATGGATGTTTCATTGACTTTAATGTGATCCGAGTATTCAGGTGAGCTCAGGCTGTCAAATACACTTAATCAGTGAACATCTCAATTTCTTTTATGTTACTAACAGAAGCCAAAATCTAGTTCACAATAAAATTGTAATTTTATTTTGGCTTAAAATCCAATCATTAGTCCCAAGCAGAGTAGAGTTTTTGAATGAAATGGGAATTAACAAATGAATGCTTAGAAATGTTTGACTGAGTTAGTAAAAGTTAGATAATTTCCCCAAGTATGAGCTTACCATGTTGCCATTCATTTAGCAGATTTACTTTAGATATAGGCCAAATGTTGGGCAATTGTGTTGGGCAACTGTTGAATCGTTGCTCTAATCCTAAACATCAGGGCTGGGAAAACTTTGTTTATACTGAAGCATCAAGTACCTTTGTGGGCAAATTCCCATGTGTTGTATGACAGTGACAAAGTTAAGCAGAGCTTAAGAAAAGTTACCTTTGGTACTACAGTTCTCAAAACTCCCCAATCAGCATAGAATTTTGGAGGATTTAGTCTAAGAATAAACTTTCAAGCTGCACCACAAAGCCATGAGTGGGTAGACCTAAGCTGTACATGCAATCCCATTCACACACGCCTGTCCTCAAACTTCCGTCTTTTCACACACACACTTTTCACACACACGCAAACATGTCCTCACCAGCGGACCTTTTTGGCATGAAAATAGAGTTCAGTTGGCGTTATGGGGCGTTATGGCGTTATTTTTCTATGTATAGAAAAATGTTTCGAAATACATGCTAAATTGTTCACCGCCTCGATCTATATGGAGAGGCGGGATACAAATAAATAAGTAAGTAAGTAAAAAGGGAGCAAGAGATTTTTCAAGGGACTGTATAGTGTAGGGACTCTGATATTCCACAAGGGCACAATAGATGGAGAAGAGTTAAACATTCTCCTCCCAACTTTATTGTTGTTTTTGTTTAATTGCTTTCAAGTCAGCTTCAAAGCCCTGCTCAGCAATTGCACTTCCCGTACATTTTTTTTTCTGCAGAAGATGCTGGCCCAAAGATATTAGAAGCCACAAATGTGTGTAAACTGCCTCTTGTCCATGGGCCTCATGTTGTTTATCTCTGGACTTGATGATCTTTGAACTTTCATATAATTCTGTGATTCTATACAGTGAATTTCCTGATGATTTTTGAAAATCTTTCAAACTGTGATTCTGATTCTAGGTTAAATGACCAAAATATATCTGTTAAAAATGTGTCATTCAGACTTAGTATTCCCTCAAGCCTTGCAGTTGTTTGTATCTCCTACATGAGTTTCAGTTCAATACTTCTGTAGCTTCTGTCTTGTTCAGATATGGCCACCCATCCTGGCAAATACTAATATGTGGAGTGTGCACACATGTTCAGGTATAATGCCAAAGTGAGCCACTGTGGTTCTATAGAACTTTTACTACAGATAGGTCTGAAGAGTTCCTCCTGAATGAACTTCTGCTATTGAAGACTTTTAACCAGAGATTGGAATGTAGGAATGAATATTCAAAAAAATTCAAGAAATGGTCTTTTGAGTGTTCTGAAAGCCTGATGAAGAAAATTATAGACTGATAAGAATCTTCACAATTCAGGATTTATTCCAAGTAAACTTTGCATACGATTTTTTTCATAGACAAAGCAACATTTTATTTGCAGGAAATAGCATTGATAATAGCCATGATAATAGTGGTGATATTTCTATACAGAAATATTGGCCCTTTCCCCATGCGGTTATTAAGGCGGGCCAATGCATCTTGCCATGGAGGTCTTCCATACCTTGGAGTGGACTAGGTTCGGTTTATTTACCTTCGTTCCACACGTAATTCCGACTAAATGCGCCCCCATGTGGTGGTAAAGCATGCTATTTGAAAACTGGAAGAAATCGGTTTTCCAATTTTCCAGATCGATCTGATTCGTACTTTCACAGTGGTGCTGACATGTACATTCGCGCCAATGCAAATTGGTGGTCAGGGAAGGGCTCATGGGAGGGACCAGGGGGTAGTATGGACTTACGCACGTACACAATGATGTACTAAACCATGCAAAAAAAAAAGGGGGGGCCAATCACAGCCAATGGGGTGGGGTGAGGGGAGTAGTGGGAGTGGCCACGGTGGAGGCAGTGTGGATACATGAACTCGCACTCCTCCGAATCAGAATGGAACATACGCAGTAGCTGTGCAGAAGGAAATGAGGGAAAGTCTGCCTTGTTTCGAGCCCAGGAAATCTGGTAAGAAACGGCACAAACCGATTCACCAGCCTCGTGCGGAAAGAGCCGTTATTTGCTGTGCAGAAAAAGCTGTTTGCAGCACAGAAAATGCTGCTATCTGTGCAAAACAACATGAGAATTTTGAACAGAATAATTCCTGAGTTGTGAATAGGCTTTGAAAACTATATGGCTTTCAAAGTCAGAAGAAAATTATTCATTGCTTCCTTCAAGAAGAAACTTCTATAGGAATGCTAGTAGAAAAGGGTTAAAGAATTCAAGTAATTGTTCATAAGCTTTTAAAAATTTAATTTGTGTTAGAAAGAGAAGAAAAATAGATGTTATGTTTATGCTACATTGCCATTTAAATTTAAATTAAATGCTTTCACTAAAAACCCTATGAAAATGAAAATGAAAAATGCCACCCAAGATTTTATTCCCACACTCTTTTCCGTATGAACAATTCTTTTTAAACAGAATTTGTAACTTAACATTGGTAAAACCTGAATACCCTTATATTTGTGAAACTGAATTTTAATGACCCACAATTCATGGACAGGAGTGTCTTTCACAATATGACCTAAATCCAATTGTTAGTCCAAGCTAGGGTAGAACTAATGATCAAAGGAATTTACCTAAATGTTAATTTAACATCCACAGTTAATTCAGTGTGTGGTTGGGATTAGCAACTGGATTTAGGCCAAAGAACATTTTGTCAAGGAGATGGGAAGGTTATCTTTTTTTTTAAAGTATTGAATTCCCCCCTGCCCCACCTTCTCTTGTTCTTTCCTTCACATGGATTTCAAGTGTTTCTATAGCTTTCTGTAATCTTACAGATTTTATAGATAGATAAATATCTGGTTTCAGTAATATGGATCTTTTATCACCTTTAGAAATGGGATGGACATGGGGAGGACCAATTACTAAAACTGCAAATCTCAAACCCTTAGCATAATTCATACCACAGGAACGGTTCTTGAGGAAGTGGTCAGCGGTGACCTAAACCTTATAGCTCCTCAGATACAATAAAAGATAACAAGCAGTTTTGCAAAAATCGAAGAGAAGAGGACTTTGCATGAACAATTGGGATTTTTTTTTTAAAAAAAACTTTTTAGCACTGTCTGTCAGTTAATGAATTAAAAACTTAATTATGGATTGTTAATACTGAAATTCTAACTTAAGTCAATTATGTATATGTAATTAAGTTGCTGTTTGCTTTTAAAAATTTCAAATTTAATTGATAACTTAATTATATTTAACTAGTTCGTTCCTATGTCTGCTTTCAGCAATATCTCAGCATAGTTCTGGGACATCATATAATTCAAAGATCTTTCAGCTACAGCTCAAGAAACATTAACTCTTCAAACTAGGGCCCTTTCCGCACCAGGCAATTAGAATGGGGCAGTGCCTCCTCTCACAGAGGTCGTCTGCACCTTGGAGCGGACTACTTACCGGAGATCCACACCTCAGCCCGCTCCAAAACAACCCCAAGTGATCCTCCAGCGTGTTTTCTAAAGACCGCAAAAAACAGGTCTTTATTTTCCTGGAACATGCCATTGCGTTCCTGCTCCATTGTGCAGATTTGCAGGTTCGCACCAATGCGAGTCTGCGATCTGTGGAGGGTGGGCTTTAGACATGGCAAGCTTCAGCAGTTGGTTGGGACCCACAACCAACCAGAAGCCGCCATTTTGGAAGCTGGAAGCTGCCATTTTGGAAGCTGGAAGCCGCCATTTTGGAAGCCAGAGCAGTGCGGATCTACAGACCTCGCACTGCTCCAATTCACTCTGGACCAAGGAGGAGCCCTGTGGAAGGGCTTCAGGCACACTCCGCGTTGCTTTGTACCCCAGAAGAAGCGGTAGGTAACGGCACAGAGCAATTCCCTCATCTCTTGCGGAAAGGGCCTAGGAGAGGTCTATATTTAATGCTGCCTGTTTAAAAAGTGATACAGCTAAGGTTACATGGAAACAACAGAGACTTTTCTTGAATTAATCTGATGCATTGCTATTTTGCTGTCATAGTGGAGAATCTAATCTATTCTAATGGCAGGGTTTTTTTGAAACATTATTTCCCCTCTGAATAATTAATAATTTTAACTAACTAACTAACTAACTAACTAACTAACTAATTCAATTCTGCTACTCTGCATGTGGAATCCAAAGAATTTCTGTTTCCTAGAATAGATCAGATTAACTTTTTGTACCAATTTCTTTCAGAACGACGCAGAATTTGCTCCTGGGTTTGGTCACTTGAGGATACCATATCAAAGTAATTTCTTCTTTTATTTCAGAAAATGGTACCCAGTTGAGATTGGGGAGATAAGTAAGAGCTATCTTACTATGGAGTGAAACCTTACATTTATCCAGTTCAATATTGCCTACATTAAAATCATTCTCAGCTTTGGATACTACTAGGTATTGTTGAGTTCCAGTCCCTATCATTGTTGAACATTTTCCATGCTGACCAGGGAATATGGGAGGTGCAATCTACCACATCATCTGGAGACCCAAGATTGGGAAACACTTGTTGTATTTAGAGGCATGGAGCTCTTTTAAATTCTCCACAAGCTTAGAAGATGTAGACTTTGTTGTTCTATACCTCCTTCTCTGTATCTGGCCACAGATCATCTCCCCTTGCCTTCCCAGTTACCCAGCACAAAATCTGGGGTGGCATAGCTATAATTGGTCTAAAACATTCTAGCAATCCTGACTTGGATCAAGGAAAGGATCTGCCCAAACATTACACCACAATCAGAGGTTTGTCAGGATGTTAAAGCAAGAGTCTTCTTCCTGGCTGACCAGGAAATTTTAGGGATCACATCTGAGATTGTTCAGATGCGAAGTATGTGCTTTACTTGTGGTCAATGGCTCTTCCAAGTAGGTGAAATTGCTACAATTGTACATGTGTCAAGGAAATTGAGCCTTAAATTCTGGGTGTGGAAACAGAAAACAGGGCAAATTCATCAGTATTGGTACTGGAATGGCATGGCAAAAATGGTGAAATCAAATGCATCAGTTCATAGTTTGAACACACAATACAGTGATGGTGATTTTTCTCATACACATTGTAGTTAATGAATAGCATAGCTGTTACTTGGAAGAGTTATTTTCAGGACTGCAGTTCCCAGAATCCCTTAACCATGATTGCCAGTGACCATGCTGCTAGTGGGATTCAAAGAACTGTAGTGCAGAAAAGTAATTCTTCCCAGGTCTGACTAGGATGCATTGGAAGCATTCAGTGTAGTCGATGTGGAAAATATAGCATTCTCCTTCCTGGCAGGAATGTGTCTGGAAAATTGAAAAAGAAGGAAATTGTTAATAGTCTTAGCCAACATGATGAGAAGTCTACAAAGATAACAAGCCAAAACATAACCTGAAAAAAGCATCCTGCTTATTACAAACAGCAAATAAGCACAAAAGATCCTTAAACTCCTCTACTCATATTTTATTAGTATTGCTTTATCCAACTATTATATCACTTTACAAGTTACAACATGTAGATTTTCTTTTCTTTTCTTTGGGTATTACAAATGCACCAGTAATTAATTTAAAGTAAATTACCTGCTTGCATTAAGCTTTCACATACTGTGTGTAGGTCTTTCAACAATGAGACTTAACATTCTGACCTAACATTTAATGCATTAATACTAATTTTATCCTTATACTAAGACTCTGTGCTGCATTAAATCAATCCAGGTTAATTCAGAATTATGTCTCTCCCACCCAGTATCAATAGAAGCACTGTTGGTTTTCCCCAGAGCTGACCACCCACTTTTCTGAGAATCTGCAGTGAATTAGAAAATCTGTCATTGCAGGAGAAGCTGGACAGCTAGGATATAGCTTGTCATTCCACCTATACAATACTTGCTCTTTGTCTGCTATCTCTTAAACTAACCTGACATAGCCTGGCCCTCTTGGTCAATGGCAGCTTTATTCTCTTGGAAAGAATGCAGCACTCACCGGCATTATTAAGAAATTTCTGGACAATGTTTCGTGGCTGAGCAATAATCCAAGGTTCTATTAAAAAGCCATCTGGGTAATTAATAGCACATTTGTTCTCAGCCTCCTCCCAATTTGTCCATTAGTGGAATAAAAGCACAGGACAAAGGGTAATGTGGTTAAGTTATATTTTACAAGAATTCTTCAGGAAGTTAAAAACACATGATAGTTTTCCAAAGATGCATAAGTTTATGAGCACTCTGTGAGATCAGCAACATAGCAAGCCCCAGAGGCTTTTAATCAGCCTTTTCCACTGTCAATAGTTGATGAGCTGACATACAGTATAGGCTCCATCCTCTTTTGCATTGACAAGGCTCGACATGAGAGGGCGAGGAGGCAGGGATGGTGGTAATGGCGGCATGTGAATCATGAGTACAATTTTCATTATTAAATTAGACCTGATTCCAAAATGCATGTCAAGCTTCCACATCAAAAGCTGTGCAGATGTATGTTATGCCCACTAACCTGATAGCTGAAGACTTTGTCGTGGCTTCTTTTTAATGTCTTCCCTTGCAAGAAGGAATCCAGCCTCAGGCTGCATGAGTTTTCTCTCTCTTTTAATTTTTTGAGGGGTTCCCCCCATTTCTCAACCTTTCCCACTTTCTTTTTTCTGTTCCTTTTATTAAAAAAAACATCTTAAGAGATTTTTGAAATGTGTGGTTTAATGTTGAAATGCAAGATTCAAAGAAATTGTGGGTTACCCTGCCACTCTTTCTATTCATCCTGAGCCAGACAATGAGAGTGCTTCTGCAAAACATTGCACTTTGAAGCTACTGTGCAAACTCTAGAGACAAGCCATCCTCAACAAAATACGTCATTAGAGGGTATGTGCTGTAAAATCAACTGCAAAGAAATGGACATGTGATCTCAGGAGGATGAATCCTTGAATTTATGTGCCACACCTCATGAAAATATGATGTACATCTGCTGAGGGACAGCAGATGTTCTAAACCAACATTGCCCAATGTGGTGCCTTCCAGGTGTTGTGAACCACATCAGCCCTAGCCAGCATAGGCTGTGTTGAAGGAGCTGTAGTCTAAAATTTATGGAGTACATCAAGCTGGGAGAGAGACTATTTTAAAATATAGAGAACATGCCCCTTTGTCATGGACAAATTTCTACCTGATAGGGTTTAGATTTTATGTGACTCTTAACCTCTGTGGAGTTGTTTGACCTATTAAAATGGCCCATCCCCAGAGACTAACAGATCCCAAAGGATTCCTGAATGCTCTGGGGGATTTTTTAGTTGCTAGATGTCCTGGCTGATCTGTAGAATAGGGAGATGACTTGGGTAATTGATGCAGTTGCTTCCCAGTGTCCTTTACTTGGGAGCAGAGACAGGCTGCTTGGTTTTCTGAGGAACTCAGGGCAATGAAGCACTTTGGTAGCTGACTAGAGTGATGGTAAAGAAAGATTCAAGATGAATCCAATGAAGCATAAGTTAAAGCCCATTTTAGAACCGACTTTGTAGCAGTGAGGGCAGCAAAGAAACAATTCTTTACTGCCTCTGTTACATCAGCTCAGCCTTGTCTGATGCAGCTGTTCAAGGTAGTTAAAGGACTATTACATTCCTCAGACTGCTGAAGAAGAGCCCTCAGTAATGTGCTGTGGTGAATTTGATAAATACTTTGCAGGGAAATTTTTTTGGATTCATTCTGACCTGGACTCCACACTGAAGGTAGAATCTGGGGAAGTAACTGAGGCATATATTTGTCCAGTTTCAATGTATAAGTTTTGATGGGATCAAGTTGTTCAATATGATGATGTGGACAAGTTGTTTGTGGAGGTGAGGCTGACCACTTGTCTCTTAGACCCATGCCCAACCTGGCTAATTTTAAAGGTGTTAGAAGAAGACAGGCCAATTGTATGATGAAGGTTGTATCTGTTTCTTTGAAAGAAGGCTATGTTTCAACTTCTCTAAAATAAGTAATTTGTAAGATATTTGTTGAAAAAACCTTCATTGGACCCCATTTGCTAACGCAACTATTGGCCACTCTCTAATCTCCCCTTTATAAGCGAGGTCCTAGATTGAGTGGTGGCAATACAACTCCAGGCTTTCTTGAATGAAAGGGATTACCTGCATTTATTCCAGTCTAGCTTCAGGTGTGGTTATGGGACAGAAATAGTCTTGGTCACCTTGGTGGATGACCTACACCGGGGGTTGGACAGTGGGCTGAGTCTCTATTGGTCGTCTTGGATCAGTCAGTGGCATTTGATACTGTTAAGTATTAGATACCATTGACCATTCTTCGCCGTGATTCCAGTCTTTTGGCTGAACATTCTCAAAGGGTGAGGCTGGAGATGTTGCCCAGCCAAAGGGATAAAAAGGCATTAGCCTATGGGTCCTACAGGGGTCAATGCTGCTCCCTATGCTTTTCAACATCTACATGATGGGAGGCCATCCAGAGTTTTGAGGCTGGGTTTGGATGAAGGAATAGAGGGCATGCTCATCAAATTTGCAGATGATACCAAACTGGGAGGGGTTGCTAATACGCCAGAGGACAGGATCAAAATTCAAAATGACCTGGATAGATTGGAGAGCTGGGCCAAGACGAACAAAATGAAATTCAACAGAGAGAAGTGTAAGGTCCTACACTTGGGTAGAAAAAATGGAATCCACAAATATAGGATGGGGGACACGTGGCTGGGTAGCAGTACATGTGAAAGGGATCTAGGAGCCTTCATAGATCACAAGCTGAACACGAGTCAGCAGTGTGATGCGGCAGCCAAGAAAGCCAATGCAATCCTTCGCTGCATCAATAGGAGTATGGTGTCTAGATCGAGGGAGGTACTGGTACCACTCTACTCTGCTTTGGTTAGACCCCATCTTGAATACTGCGTCCAGTTCTGGGCACCCCAATTCAAGAGGGATATTGACAAGCTGGAGCAAGTCCAGAGGAGGGCGACCAAAATGGTGAGAGGCCTGGAAACCATGCCCTATGAGGATAGACTTAGAGAGCTGGGTATGTTTAGTCTGCAGAAGAGGAGGTTAAGAGGGGACATGATAGCCATGTTTAAATATTTGAAGGGATGCCACGTAGAGGAAGGAGAGGGCTTGTTTTCTGCTGCTCCAGAGACCAGGACAAGGAGCAATGGATTCAAGCTGCAGGAAAGGAGATTCCACCTGAACCTCAGGAAGAACTTCCTGACAGTCAGGGCTGTCCGGCAGTGGAATATGCTGCCTCGGAGTGTAGTGGAGTCTCCTTCCTTGGAGGTTTTTAAGCGGAGGCTTGATGGTCATCTGTTGGGAGTGCTTTGAGGGTGTTCCTGCATGGCAGGGGTTGGACTGGATGGCCCCTGTGGTCTCTTCCAACTCTACATTTCTATGATTCTATGATTCTATGATTCTATATCTCTACTTTACAACTGATGCCAAGGAGGCTGTGGTAGTACTGAATCACTGTCTGGATGCAGTAAAGGATGCAGTAAGGATGTGTGTAAATAGTCTGAGGCTTAATCCAGAAAACACAGAAGTGCTGCTGGTCAGTAGGAAAACCAATTTAGGATTGGGATCATAACCTGTTCTGGATGGGGTTGCTCTCCCTCTGAAAGATCAGTTTCATAGCTTGGGGATGATCTTGGACCCAGCAGTGCTCTTGGAAAGCCAGGTTGCTTTGCCCAGCTTCTGCTGGTATGCCAACTGTGCCCTTTCTTGGGGAAGGCAGCTCTGGCCACAGTGACTCATGCCGCTCAATTGGATACTGTAATGCACTCTATGCAGGGCTGCCCTCGAAAGGTGTTTAGAAACTGCAAAATGCAGTAGCCAGACTGGTGTCAGGTGTGCCTTTTAGAGATTGCATAGCACCAGATCTGCAAGAACTATATTGGCTTCCAATTTGATTCTGAGCTCAATTCAAGTGTTGATGTTGACCTACAGAGCCTTAAATAACTTGGAACCAACATTTCTGAAAGACTGCCTCCTTCCATATGAGCCTGCCAGAAATTTGAGATCTTCAGAAAAGGCTCTGTTGTATCTCTAACACCTCGTGAAGCTGGTGGGTACACATAGCAGGGCTTTCTCTGTGGCAATGCCTTGACTGTAGAACTCCCTACCCAAAGAAGTTAGGTTGGCCCCATCTCTTTTAAAATGGTGCTGTTCTGCATGGCATTCCATGTTTGAAAGTGCTGTTTTAGCTGTTTCGAAATGGAACTGTAGGATTGTTTTTAGACCACTTTTACAGGATTTTAAAGAGTATTTTAATTATTTTAAAATCTTGGTATTGTTTTAATTGGTTTTTATTTGTTCATTACCTCAGGAGCACTTGTGAGCTAGTTGGGGATAAATAAATAATTAAAAAATCTGTGACATCTTGAAAGGGAATACAAAAATATTCAGAGAAGTTCTTCACCATTATTTTAAACCAGAAGAATTACCCAGCTTTAGTTCCTCCACTCCCACATCCTGGTGTTCTTTCTCTTTCCCTGTGCTATTTTTTTTTTCCTGTTTCCTTCACTCTTTTTTCCTCTTGACAACCACTGAGAATTCTCTCTTTCCCCATGGTCACTTCTCTCCACCATTCCACCTACCATGCAGCTGGACTTCTCTCTATGGCCATTTCCGCACGGGGTGAGGGAATCGCCCCATGCTGGTACTTACCGGACTTCTTGGCTCCATGCTGGGGTCCAGGCTGGTCCGGAGCAGTGCATAGCCGCTGCTCCGCACTCCTGCGGGGATGAAAATGGTGGCTTCCAGTTGGTTGAGGCTCTCCACCAACCGCTGAAGCTCTCCAGCCTAAAGCTGACCCCCGGCAGATCGCAGGCTCGCACTGGTGGGAGCCTGCAAATCTGCACTGGAGCGTGGGCACGAAATGGTGCGCCCCGTGCTTTTGAAAGACCTGTTTCAAGCGGTCTTTCAAAAGCATGCTAGACGACCACTTTGGGTCGTTCCGGAGCAGGCTGAGGTGCGGAACTACACTAAGTAGGTCCGACCCAGTCCACTCCCAGGTGCAGATGTCCTCCCTGGAGGATGCTCTGCACCGTTTCTTTAAGCCCGTGTGGAAATGGTCTATGTCTGTGTCTTTGTTCTGTTTGAAGAGCTTGAGGACTTTGAAAAGTGAAAGCGCTAGTGGGACAAGATTGCATAAGATTTCCATCTTAGGTTGTGATTTTGTTGACTGGCCTATATGTAATTGGCAGTATAGTGGGCAGCACAGTGACAGGAGTAAAATGGCTGCAGGAACTATGGTGATAAGGAGAGGGGAAGGACAGTGAAACCATCTCTGTCAGGAGAAGAAGGTGTCTTGTTTGTTCTTCAGCTACTCCAGAGCTGACAGTTCAGTTTTCTCTGGTGACAGAGCTGGATTTCACTGCTGTCCTTGCACCACTGTTATGCACTACTTCAAAAAGTATCTTAGGCTGCCTTGACAGATCATTGTACCAGTGAAAGACACAAGCATGGTACTAGCTTTAGTCTAGCTTTTGTCAGAAAAATACTAATGTACATGCCAGTGTGATGTAGTGTAGAGGTTTTCAAACTTGTTATCCCTGGTACCCCACTTAAATGTACATGTGGATATTGTGCCCCCCACTTGACATCATGCCCTCCATGACCTATTTTACCCCCCTCTCTCACACAACCCCCAATGTGCACCCCTTGAGCAACTATCAAGTCCCCCTTAGGGTCCCACTCCACAGTTTGAGAACCTCTGGTGTAGTGGTTTGAGTGCTGGGACTAGCAATCTGGGAGACGAGTTTACAAATCTCCATTCAGCCATGGAAACCCACTGGGTGAGCTTGGGCAAGCCACACTCTTTAAGCTGTAAAGAAAAGTGGTGGCAAACTTCCTCTGAATAGATCTTGCAAGAAAACCCTGTCACCATAATTTGGAGACCCATTACAAGGTCAACAACAGTGTATTATTGTCTACCGGCCTTATCACAACAAGGTGTCATACTGTCAATGCAATGTGTTTGGGATCCATCCTATTAAAAGATGTCATTGCTCACCATCACTATTGAACTGCAATCCATTTGAAATGTGCCCTTTTTTCATGCTGTAAATAATCTGCCAATGACCCTCTTTCCCTGAACAATTCAGTTAGCTGTAGGAGTACAGATTCCTCACAACACTTTCTTCTGTATCTGATCCATTAGTAGGCATGATATTGGCATTCCCAGGTTTTCCCTCCCTCAGAATGTTACTGCAGAAGTATAGCATAAAAATTAAAAAAAATAAAATAACATGGACCAATCCCAAGGCATGGGGCAGAGAAAAGGACTTGCCAGTGATGCTGTAATGAAGAGGAAAACACAGAATGATGTGACTAACCCGCTAATGTTGAAAGGGTGCAATAGAGAGTGTTAATAACCTGATACCATTATGGGAATGACTATAATGGGATTCCAATGGAGCAATGTGGAATTAAGGTAGGGTGTGATGAGGCCCAAAGAGGCAAGGCACATGGCAAAGGAGTTGTTCCTATATTTGCATTAAAATGTATCAGATATATTTCAATTTTTCTTCGGGAATACAACAGAATTCCAACTTTTTTTTGCCTCTCATCCCTGCAGGCATATTTGGAAGGATGATAATGAACAGTGTCAGAGTCCAATTCCCTGCCTGTGCCTCTCTGCCAGCAAAGAGGGGAGGCGAAGGTACTTTCCCTAGAAGGAAGAGGAGGCAGCAAGGAGTGTCCAACACAAACAACTAATGGAAATGCTGAGCTGAGTAGAGTCAACATCTAATCCAAAAGGTCTAGGAAGCCAAAAGTCCATCCAGAGGGGTCGAGAGAGCTGAAGCAGAAGGTTCAAGAGGCTTGCGTAGTAATTTGCTACAAGCAAACAGCAACCCACACTGACAGACTTAAATAGCCAGGTGTTACTTGTCATTGTTTCCTTAATCTACCCAATGCAGCTTCCCTCTGAGCTGCCCATTTCAGCCTCCTCCGTGATTGAGAGCTGAGGGGCACAGGTGACAATTCTTCCAGATCCCTGCAGGTTCCCTCTCCCTCTGAAGCTGACTGGGACAACTGTACCTCTGCTTGTCTTTCAACTCATGGGGATGTTTGCAAGCTGGTTTGGTCAATCACTGGCTCTGTTCCTGGCACAATCAGTTGCTCATCGACCTCAGAGCCATCATCTATCACAAATATATCCTGCAAGAGAATTATGATACAATCCTAGGTAGATCTACTCAGAAATAATCCAATAAAAGTTGAATGTGGCTTACTTCCTGGTAAATGAATATATGTCTGCAGCCTTAAGTCTCCATGCACATGTAATTTCAAATGTGTGCATTCATGTTGCATGGTTTTATGTGCTGTGTATAAATATATACATGCCCTTAGGAACATACATTTTAATTTATGTTTTAGTTTAATAGAGCATTCTGGGACTTCAGTATGAATCACAGCCAAATCAAATAAGGTATAGACCAGAGGGACATTTCAAGATGACCTTTATATATGATCTAGATTGACTATTCTGCATTTCTACGTTTCTACAAAATTTATATGCACCATTGGATGCTATGTTAAACATAAATATTTGTTGGAAAGTTTACAGCCAGTAAGTACACTGCAATAATTGAGATAAAAAGCTCTGTAAAAGCTCAGTGCAAGTCCTGCTAGGTGTAATGTAAGTGTAGGGACCCAAATGTACAGTTTGCCTGCATACCACAGTTTACTGTAACTTTCTTGAAATGGGTATCTGCCAAAATACCTCTGAGTTCAATCTTGACTCTAACACTTCATATACTGAAGTTATAAACTTTTTAATATATTGCAAACTTCTTCATTATGGAACATACCAACTGTAGACTTTTAATTGCCATACTGGAGTTTCTAACCATCCCTATGGTGTGTTCATCCTTTGAGCAGTGATTACAATGAACCGGAACCCTATTCATTGTTTCAGAAACCAGTTTGTACCCCGTAATTCTTTGAAATATGTTTTTGCTAGTTAGTTAAGTGGTAACTTGTCTACAAGTAGTCTACTAGTCTGCAACTATTCATGACTGTAGGATTTAGGGACAAGATTGGATATAATAACATGTTTTTAAGCAGAGATGTAGATACAGGGAGGGGGCAAGTTATTATTATTGACTGGAATTCTTTATTGTGGTCTATGCTGTGTAACTTTACACATACTTAGGTATGTAGCAGAAGCACTAAGGTAACCTGTTGAATTGTGAAGATGTGTACTGGGACACTGACAAGAATGTCCCTTTGTGCCCTGAGTCCCCTTGGGCCTTGGGCCCTGTCATGCATTGGTTCCAATGTACATCAGGTCCCGTTGTGCATCAGTCCTGATGAGCAACAGTCATTTTGTTGGTCCTCCGACGCAGTAATGTAACAACAACTCCTTGCTGAATACAGATGCTGCAAAACTGCTTGGTTCTGAAGATGCAAGTCTACTTATGAAGATGTAAGTTCTTTCAGTCATCATCATCATCATCATCATCACCACCACCATCATCACCACTGCCACCAGCACCACCATTTCCTACCTCTTTCCCAGTTTGGGACTCAAGGTGGCTTATAACGATTAAAACAAGCATAGCTGAAAACACAGCTAAAAATTAAATTATTGATAAAATTAAACTGACTTAAAAGCGTAACCATTAAACATAAAACTACAAATAGACCTTGAGCAGTCAGTTTTCTAAGGCATGCTAAAAATAAAAAAATTTTTTTTTAAAAACAATTACCTGCAGAAAAATAACAAGAACGGCACCACACTAACCCTGTAGGAGGGGAGTTCTGGAGCCTGGAGGGCAGCCACTGACAAGGCCCCCTCCCTTATTCCTACCAGAGGCACATGTAAGAGTGGGGAAACAGGGAGAAGGGCCTCTCCAGAGGAGCTTAAACATGGGCAGGCTTATATGAAGATATTACTCTTCCAAATAAGAATTTTCCCCCCAATGAAATTTTCCTGCAGTCCTCAAATTTCCAGCATTGCAGAGAGTGAGACACTGGAAATCATTCCTACCTAGAACTTTGATTTTTGCTGTATTCTTTTTCCCTCGGTCGCTTTGTCTGCTCCTTTTCTTTGGATGCCTAAACTGTATTTTTAAATGCTCAAATGAAGTACCAGTAACTGCAATGCTAGGAGTTGGTCAACTGAAGGAAAATTTCATTGGAGGACAGAATTCTTCTTGATTGTAATGGTGCATGGCAGACAGAGAATAATAGAATCACGGAGTTGGAAGAGATTACAAGGGCTATCGAGTCCAGCTCCCCCCTCCGCCATGCAGGAATACGCCATCAAAGCATTCCTGACAGATGACCATCCAACCTCTGTTTAAAAGCCTGCAAAGAAGGAGATTCCACATGAAGCATATCTGGGAACAAAATGGGGAAGGAATGAGGGGACTAGGTTCACCCATTACCAGCACAACACACATTAAAAACACACCCACAAATAACATGCAATTTTTAAAAAAACATCTTTTGGGTAGAAACAAAATACTTTGGAAGTGGAGGGGAAATAGCTTTGTCTCATTAGCAAAAGGAGGAAGAGGTGGTGGAGGAGGAAGCGGTGATCTCAAAAAATACTGCCATGCCCTGAAACATTTGTCCATTACAGGAGATTCCTTAGCTAAACCTGCTTTCCCAAGCTCTTGTGTATTGTGACTGGGCAGTATCTGTACTGTTTGTAAAATAGCTTAAGAGAATTTTGCTCAGATTTTGGAAAAGTTCTATTTTGGGCCTACAATTCTCATACTCCCTCAGTTAGAATGGCAGAAGGATTCGGGGAGCCATAATCCACAAAAATAACTTCTAACTAAAATAACTAAATAACTTCTGATTTTGCCAGAGGAACCCATCTACCCTTTTGGAAAAGTTAATTTTTGTACATTTTTGTGATAAGAGAACTAGGGGGGAAAACATTTGTGGCATTCGGAAGGGTTGTGTTGATTACCCTCAAATTGTTTACACACTAAGCCTTTTGCTCAGGCAATTTTCTGGCTCAATACCACGGTTGCCTTCGAAAGTGTTTAAGGTGATGCAGATTGAACTGGAGATGACCCTTCTTTTACCTTGTCAGCTTCATCAGTGCCTGATGGTTTGTTTTCAACAGTGTGCTCGTTAAACTCTCCATTTTCATTCTCTAAAAGTTGAGAGAGAGCTCTGCTGAGATCTTGTTTGTTCCTTCTAGACTAAAGCTTTGTCTGCACTGGTGATTAACTTGCTTCTGTTTGGTATGGTATTTGGTTTGTTACATTTGTTTTTCTTTTATACCTACTCATATGCTCCTTATTAGGGATTCCCTACACTAGGGCTATGAATGGTTCCTAGTCAGAGCTTGGACTTGGTGTGGGAGGATCTGGGGAGTTATCGGGAGAAAAAAGGAAACTTTGGTTCTAGTACCTGTCTGTCCAGGTTGTGGTACTATCGTGCCTTTCCATGGCTTGCATCCTGTCAATGACACACATATGTTGGGTGAATTATTCTCCATGTGTAACAGACATATTCTGCTGACAGCAGCAGAAGCAGAGTTGTGCAGGCAGCAATATTGTGCATTGCAGTTGTGCATTGCATTGTGCATTGCAGATTGCAGTCACTGATGTGTTTTGCTACAATTCTGTCTGGGAGTGGCACAGTGTGTATCATTGCATGCAGACATTTACATCACACTAAGGGGAAGTTGGATTTCAGCCATGAGCTCAGGTGTCAGCAGTACATTCACATGAACAAATGTACACCCATTTCATTTGATATTTGCCATTCCTCTCAGTCCCCAAAGGGGTATTCAAATTACAGATCAAAGTCTTGCTTGTGTCATGTGATGACATTCTTGTGGTAGAACATAGATATACCCAAATCCTACAACATGGCATCAGAAACTAGACTCAAACTCTGAAAGGACCCAAGAATTGGAGTGCAACGCAAAAGTATAATTAACTGCATTTTAAAAAATGCATTTAGGTAATTTGTATTCCGTGAGCCTATTAACAGAAATCTGCATGTATGTTGGATATGCTGTTATTGAGATTTAAATCTCAATAAACAATTTAAAACAATTAAATCTGGAAGTACTGGAATATATTTCTTCCAAATTTCATATTTTTCAAGTTTTGTGTTAAGAATATATATGTGGGAAATTTTGCAAATTGCATACAACTGTGCTTTAATTAATGAGAGAAATGCATGCACCAGGAAAACTGTGTTCCAAAATATGCATATATTTTATTGTGAGAAGAAAAAAGTCTCGTAGCATTAATGAGAACTTGGTGGGATTCTCAGAAACACAAGCAAAAATGAGACTGACAAATTTTCTTATCACTGTTAATGAATTGACTTCAGTGTCTCACCTGGCTGTGTAACATTTCAACTGGAATACTGTTGCAGGAAAACTGAGACACGGAGACCTCAGAGCTAGGAAAAAGAGTATATTTATTACGCGCGGGCTGTTGGCGGGATCTCTCCCTAAAAACCAAGAGCCCTGAAGAAAGGTTACACAGTGATTTTATAGACTCAGCATAAGTTTCACTTTCCTCAAACACAGCATATAAGTTTCACTTTCCGGTCAATTACATCAATCAGGTACATCAAAAGGCTAGGCACAGGAAAACAACACTCCAAGATGATGTATTCTGTACCAGGTAGAATCAGAGAGGAACTATTCCCTGGTCAAGTTGACTCCTAAACTTTCTCATTAACTAAGCATGACAACATCGCATACCTGAGATAGGCACATTTGCAGCTAATTTATTTTCATCTATTTTTCTACTAAAAGCAAAGGCTATATATGTTAACCCTTTCATTACCTATTCAATTTTATATTTTTCTTATGGCCTTTTCTTTATTTCTTGCTTTCTCATTGCTGTTCTTAGGAGCTCAACTTAATTCATAATCAAGGAAACTATACCTGAAAAAACTACTGTGTAAAATCAGGGTGGGAACTGTGTTTATGGACAATACATCCAATGAACCATAGTTCAGATGTTTATGGACTGTGCATTCCAATAACCATAGGCAGCATAGCCAATGGTGAAGAGAGTTCAATGATAGCTGAAGGGTAACATGATTTCCATTCAACTAGAGCAGATCCATTGACTCAATGAACCTTACATAAGCACTGACTTGTCAAGTATCTGTGGATTCTAAGGATTTACTCTGATTGGGACTATTAATTTGATTAAGGTCTAAAACATTAAATGTTATTTATTGTTTTGTTTCTTTATTTTATTATCTTGTATTGCTTTTTATTATATTAGAAGTATTAGTTGTAATTTTAATTGTAAGTCACCTTGGGAGCCCTTGTTAGGGCTGAAAAATTTAGAGCATAAATGATTTACACAAATAACTATTCAAGAGCATACTTTTAGTACAATGTGCTTTTAATTTTCTCTGGACAAGATTTTTGCAGTATTCTGCTGAGTTCCCTCCTGAAGTAGTTATAAATTTCAGCTAAAACAGTTAAATCAGAAGCAGTTATGTATACATATACGTATTTATTTATTTAAATATTTATATCCCACCCCATATCTAAACATCTCAGGATGGTGTACAATGAAATCAATTTAAGGCAATAAACAGCAATAACAATAATTTTTAAAAAGTAAAAATATAGTAAATCATTTTATCACTTAAAGCCAGACAAGTTAAAACCAGTTAAAGCAATTTAAAATACAGTTCTCCCTCAACATTAGCTGGTTTCACTTTCACTAATTTGATTATTCGCAGGGTACTTGCTTGCCCCCCATTCTCCCCCTCCCAATCCATTCCCACCTCGCTTGCTCTTCCCATTCTCACTGCTCCTGGTGCAGGCATGCCCCACGCTGGCAGCAGGAAGATCCAAGGAGGGCGATCACCAGTTCCCTGAGGGCATGCCTGCACTGGCGGCAGGAAGGTCCAGGGAGGGTGATCACTAATTCCCCGTGCTCCATCCCCCTGGCGCCATGGGTGCAGGTGCTAGGAAGTTCTGGGGAGGGTGATTACCACTTCCCCACACTCCTCCCGCTGCCCCCGCTGCCGGTGTGCCTGCGTGGATGGCAGGAAGGTCCAGGGAAGGTGATCACCAGTTCCCTGCATTCCTCCTGCTGCCACAGCCAGTGTGGTCGTGCCTCTCGCAGATGGCAGGAAGGTGCAGGGAAGGCAATTGTCTGTTCCCTGCCTCCCTGCCCCCTGCCTGGGTGGGTGCACCTGCCAGGCAGAAGCCTGTAGGAAGGGTGCCCTATTCACAATTATTTGACATTCACAAGGGATTTGTGTGTCTATCCTTTGTGAATGTGGAGGGCCTACTGTAATGTCAAATAGAGCACATGTGCAAATTGGATAAAATCAATTAGGCCAGGAAGGATTGTTTAAAAAGGCATGTTTTAATATGAAGCCATAATGGCATCAGTGTTGTCATCAACTGGGTGTCTGAAAAGAAGATATTCCATAACCAAGGTGCCACAGCAGAGTCTTGTAGAATAATATTATATGATAGGTGGCATTTGGCTACATTCTGAAAAGCTGCCAACATAAAAGAGGAAGCTATTGTAATAAAGAGAGAAGTACAGACACCAGAAGTGTTGAAACAGATCTCAGCTGCCAGTCCTCTTGACTTTCATAGATGGAATAAAAGGGGTGCCATCATGTCTTGTACCTAAAGTAGCCAAATTTCGTCAGTTAAACCTGATAAACCATAATGGATTATATGGATAAACAGTCCAATCTGGTATAAGGTAACTTGCTATGCTCCAATGACAACAAACCACTTCTTACTTATTTTACATATATATATGTGCAGGCAAATCCATCCATATATATACATATACATATACACACACACACACACGTGTGTGTGTGTTTACGTGAGGATTTGTCTGAACAATTTCTTTTCACATAGCTATTTTTGCTGAGGTACACAAAAGAAACCACTTATTCCCCTGCTTCTGGGGAGTTGTCCACATGGCTCCTCTGAACCTCAAATTTTGGATTAGCACATACCCAGGAGACTTAGAGGTACTGTGTCTGTTTCTTTTTAAAAACATCTCTGTCTTACTGTTACAAGGAACATAGAATTCCTTTGCTGAAACAGTTTCACTAGCTATCAATCTATTTCTGGGAAAAATTCAAAGTGCTGGTCATAACCTATAAAGCTTGGTTCCAGACTATTTGCAGGACTGTATCTCTCAAAATAAACCTGCCCAAACCTTACGTTCTTTTGAGGTTTTTCTATCTCTTCCACCTCCACCATAGTTGGTGAGAACCCAAGATGAGCCTTCTCAATGTCTGCTGTCACACTGTGACTCCCTCCTATAGGAGACAAAGTTGGCCTCCTCTAATTTCTTTTGGCTAGGAGGTAAAGCTAGTGTGGTCTAGTGTTTCAAGCACTGGACTATGACCCTGGAGACAAGGTTCAGTTCTCTGCTCAGCCGTAGAAACTCACTGGGTGACCTTGGGCATGCCACACACTCTCAGCCCCAGAGAGCCCTGTGATAGGTTTGCCTATAGGGTCACCATAAGTCAGAAATGACTTGAAGGCACACTGCAATACAGATACCTTGTTATTTAAGCAGGTCTTTGGCCATTAAATGGATGTGACAGAAGGGTCTTTCCATGACATGTGCTGCACCTTGATTTTATTTTTCATATATATTTTAAATTATTTTAAGATTTTAAAAATATAATAGTCTATTTAAATATTTTAAAATCTTTGTAGTACTGTATTGTTGTGTGCCTTCACATTTTTCCAACTTATGGCAATCTCTAGGCAACTCAGTCATTGGTTTTTCTTGGCAAGATTTGTTCAGAGAGAGTTAGTCATTGCCTTCCTCTGAGGCTGGGACTGTGATTTACCCAAGGTCAGCCAGTAGGTTTCCATGGCTGAGCTGAGATTTGAACCCTGGTCTCCACGAATCCTAGTCAAACAATGAAACCAGTATACCATTCTGGATCTCTTTGTACTAAATATTATTTCAATTGTTTTTGTTTTGTTTTGATTAAATCTTATATTGTAAGTCCCATATTGGGGAAAGGCAGAATGTTCAATAAATAGACAGATAGACAGATCGATAGATATTTTCCCATTCTTAGGCTAAGCAGTACTTTTCATGGCTGCTTATATTACAGGGATATGAGTTACCATTAGAACTCCAGTTTTTCCATTTTTGCTAGTGGTAGCCTAGATCTCTCTGGTTTTGTATCTGTTTAAGACTATTAGCAGTTCTGGTTGTACTTGGGTGAATTAGAGAGTGGGTGTAGTATAGAGGCTAGGAATGTGATGGTAAGCAGAGAGTTGAGAAGTTCTCAGTTCAAATATCCCTTCAGACACAAGCTATCAAGATAGCCCAAGGACAGCACAAGACACAAGGAACAGCCCACACACCCTCCTTCTTTGTCCTTTGTTCTGTATAGTGTATACTGCAACTGGACATGTAATATGATGACACTGATAAAAGCAATTGGCTTTGTATGAATTAGAATAGCATTTAGAATAAGAACTTCTAGTAACATAACCCTTCACCCAGCCTCCATACCATCTTAAAGCACACGATCTAGCTTGATTTCAGAAGTTAAGCAGGGTCAGGAATACACAAGCTAGGGAGTTGCAGACATTTGCTTTTACCCAAGTCTACTGGGAAGGGGAAGATCCTGCCCCCTATTCTCCACTTGGTTAACTGTGCAAAGTCCTTTTGTACTTTGAACTGAGTTTGAATCAATGAAAGTGAGCTGAGGACAATAAGGGAAGTGTGAGGAGGAGAGAGAAACTGGGCCATTTTAAAAGCAACTGAGAATGTGGGGGATTTATTGGGATTGTCCCTGCCAAACTGCGATATTTGGAGGGTATGTAGTTCTGACTTAGCTTCCTATGTCTCTATGCTCCTATGGAGAGGTTGGACATTGGGGTCAAAGTAGGCAATAAATTTATCGTGGTTTCATAGAAGGGACTTACTCAGGGGCTGAAAGATATCTGTTTTTCCTCAGCTGTATATTTAGTGTGCATTGTTTTGTGAATACTAAAGACAGGTTGATAGCTGAAGCTTGTACCTCTAAGGAAACCCCACTGTGACATGAAAAATGTGTTAATTGTGGGGAATATGCATTCCCCTTACCAGTTAGTGTGAACCTGAGTGGGTGAGAGCTCACCTGGGTACATAGAAGGTAGATTTAACACATTTGAGATGTCTCTGTACTCACATGTGTATGTGCCTACAAATTGCCTGTTGACTTATAATGACCTCATAAATTTCATATAGCCCTCATGTATTCAAGGAAACACAGTTTACATTAAGTTGTTATTCCTGAACTATGAAGGTTCTTGAAATTATCCTGATCTCTGTTGCTTCTTGGCCTTAAGGAAACCCAACTGGGATGTCATCTCACAAAGTGAGTATCCTTCACAAGATCAGAATAAATAAATAAATAAATACATACATACATACATAACCGAAGTTAAAAAAAGTCCCAAGTAAAAAAAGAAAAGCCAATGAATTGTCACAAGGAGACTGTAATAAATACCCATAGCTCAAATTTCCAGTTATAGGATTATGATCAACAAAGGATGTTGCATGTATTTCACTGGTGTTTTATATTGAATGCCAGAAGGGTTGTCCCAGTCATTCTCAAAAATGATCCTGCTTCTGAGCCATGTGATCTATGGACAGAAGACAGAGCATGTCAGAACAGTAACTTCAGCCTTCCATTGAACTCTGTTTTTAGCTGCCTTTGCTTAGGGTAAAAAAAAGACCAAAGCAACTGCAGTTTTCTAGGCTGAAGCTTCTTGAGTAAAGCAGCCAAGAATGCAAATGACATTCCTCTACAAATCAAGGTACCAAGTGCCCAAAATTCAACAAGCATCACTCCTTGGCAATAAAATTGCAACTATTATAATGAATTTACTGACATTTTTGCTGTTTCCCATGACATTCATTTATCTGAGACAGCCACTTCACCCTGCAAAATAATAGAACAATTGCTCCTGAAATTGGACTTATCCCGACCACAGCTTTTTTCAGTTTTGGCCTGCAACTCCCACAATGCCCTGGCCATGCTAGCTGGGGAATTCCAGGAATCTAAGAAAGAAACTTTTCAAAGCTTAGATCTTTTGCGGCCAAACTTCTTTAAAAATATGTTTATAATCAGAAAATGGGGTCTGTTACCAACTTTACATCGTTAAGTGTCCTTTTCATTCAGCATTTCCAGGTTTCATTTTTCAAGTTAATTGTAATAACAGCAAACAATAACAGAAATGAAAGAGTATTACTTCACTAGAATTAGGAATTAATCAAGAATTAATAATATTGTCCCTAATTGCCCAGCAAACCTTTGTTACTAGGGAGTATATAATTCTTGTAAGGAAGGAGAGAAGAGCTTCTAAATTAGCAGTAGCTGCCTTCTGACTTCTGGACCAGTTTCTTCTCGGCATGAGTATCACAACTCTCAAACTATGAGCTCAGTCACACTACAGAATTATAGCATTATTATTCTATTTTGGCCCTTTTCACATGGGTTTAAAAAAACAGTGTAGGTTGACCTCCACGGAGGTCATCTACACCGTTATGCGAATTGGGGTGGATTACTCGTGAGTAAATCCACACACCAATCCACGGTCGGGCGCCCGCAAGTGGCGGCACCACGTGCTTTTGAAAAACCACATTTTATGCAGCCCCGTCCAGCCCCGTCGCAGCACCCGTGTGTATTTGTGGACGCGCGAAAGGGCGTACCTGCAAATCGGGTGGGGGGCAGGATTTCCGGCTGGCGAGCCTCTCCGATTGGTGGAGAGGCTCCACCAGTCAAAATCCCCCATTTTGGGTGCCGCTGAGCGCCGCGGACGCCTCCGGACGCTGCAAATGTGTGGAGCAGCGAAACACGATGCTCTGTGCGGCAATGGAACAAGGTAAGCCCTGTTTTGGCATGGCTTGCCCTGTTCTGCCACCCGCGTGTGAAAAGGGCCTTTAACTGCCATGCCTGTGTTCTATGGAATCCTGGGACTTGAAGTTTAGTGAAGGTATTCAGAATTCTCAGCCAGAGTGATTTATGGGCTCATCAAAATGACATATTAACTGCCATAGTTAAGATCCTTTGGACTCCAGAGATTTGTAGTTTAGGGACAGATGTTTAGAATTCTTATCCAAACAGCTCTAGTGCCCCCCAAAGTACAAACCCCAGGATTCTACAGGTTGCAGTCCTAGTAGTTCAAGTGGGATCAAAGTGCTATAACTGAGTAATGTGAAAATGCCTTGACTGATTGATTTAAAGTGCTTACATATCACTTGCCCAGCCAACTTGGGTTCCCAAGGTAAATGCACAAGAGGTTAAAAACATTTGGAACAACACAGAGATAAAAACTTTAAAAACAAATTAAACTTTTAAAAGCAAACTGAAAGATGCACTCATTCATAATTATGCATGAAATTTCCCTTTAAGGTAGAGTAGTGTAGAAAACATACCTTGTCTGGTATAAAGATTACTTTTAAAAAAAAGCCCTTTCAACAGTCCTTAGTCAAACAAGATGTAAAACTGAATATAAGAACACTGTGTTCATTTTCTAGTTAATCAACCTACTCGTACATAATTGGCTATACAAACCCTCAAACAGATCTCCATATAAACCTGACAGCAGGCAAAATGTTACCAGCACAATCCAAATCAACTATTTGTGGGGACAAAATGCTGCACTGGGGCTGCATGTGGCCTTCCAAAGCTCTTTTTATGGCCCCAACCCTTCTATTTCTGGCTATAGGAAAAAGGCCAATGACCTCTCCTGAAAGTGTCCAGAGTGGCAATTCACTTTTTAAATAGGCAGTGACCCCCCCACCATAGTGTTTAACATAAGAAGTACCCATTTCTCAAAATCAGACGTGGACTTCTGGCCACTTCCATTTTTTTTAAAAAAATTGTGTGGCCCCTGGGGGTTCTGGGCACCATGTGGCAGTCGGGTGGTGAATTCACTCTAGGTTTTAGTCCAAGCTGTAAAAGAGCTCTCCAAGCTTTCCTTGTTCCTAAATTGATCCAGCATCTTGGATAACTCCTTTAAAGGTAGTCCAAGACTGGAATAGATTCCTTACCCCAGGGGCAGAAAATTTGTCCCTTAGACCCACTTGAAGCAAGTAAGGGAGCTCAGTCTGGATTTTTCTTTGTAGATTTTTCTTGGCCAGTTCTACTGCTAAAGAGGCAAGCCACTTTTGAAACTGAAGAGAGGCTTGACTGTTCAAGCATGAGTGCTACTGTGGGTGCCTTGATTCACACATAAATAGCTCCTTTGGGTTTCAACCTATTGCTCTGGATTGCCAAGAAATTTAGAACAGTAATTGAAGATCCACAGTATCTTTCATAGACTGCTGTGGCTCTCTTTCAGAGTGATATGTTGCCGTACAAAACAGATGTGGCTTGATTTTAGAAGGCTGAAACAACAACAAAAGGAAACCCCTCAGAATCAAATAAATTAGGAAAAAGCAGTCTGTGCAATTACTGTAAAGACTGTGTCCAATTGTGTTTGAACAGTACCATCTGGGATGCTTCAGACTATATTGCTACAGAAATCTTCTTGTGAAACCACCATAGTCCATAAGAAGAACAGTGGAGCCTGATGATGCATTAATAGAGATAGAAATCACTCCTATTTTTTAAAAAAAATGATTTGCATGTTTCTTGCTTTTTAGTAAAGCAAACAAATTCAGACATGTTGTTACCATTTTTTTAAATCAAATCTTTCCATGTGCATGGAGTTGTCAATTAGAATCCATATTCCCTTTACAAAATATCTTCAACTAAAGGAGACGAGGCCATTTTTTGAGTTCCGGTTACCTTGCTGGCTATCTAAGCCCACAAAAGCAAATGTAGAGCTGCTATCCTTTTTTATTGATCCTTCTCAAATTATCATTTTGGAAATACCTGAAAGAGTCTCTTTTCCCATATGAGTTTAGGTACCACTTGGTGAAACCCAACATCTATTTAATTTGATTTGGGCTGTGAAGAAAAAATAAAGGAGGTGGCTTTTCAATAATAGCTCCTTGATTATTAAATGGCTGTTTTGAAGAGTGGTGGTGGCACCTGGCAGCCCATATTATACTTTTTTTCAGTACCATGTGGTAAGATACTTTAATTTCTCCAGGCATCTTAATTTGAGAAATGTCTTAGTTTGTATATTTATCTCTTAAGTTTATTGTAAATGGTCCAGTTTTCTTTGTTAAAATTCTTTAGAACATCTTTTCTTTTCTTTTTTTGTGTGCATGTGTGTCCCTTAGAACCTATTGGATAGAGGGCAGTATTCACATGGGTCACATAGATTTTTAAAAAGTGAAAATAAAAGGAACCTAGGAACATGATCCTATTGGAGTCACAAGAACATAATAAAAACCATGATGGATCAAATCAAAGGCTTGCCTAGTTCAACTACAAAGGCCTGTCAGATGCCTACAGGAAGGCCACTAGCTGAACATACATGAAACAGCATCTTCCTGTTCTCCTGCTCTAGCAATACATTAAGAGAGAGAGACTGAGATCCAACATGATGATGGCAGAGTGAAAAGTCCAAATGGCATACTTACAGGGGATCTGAGACTGGAGAGGAGGAAGGAGAGATCTGTTAAAAGGAAGTGTCTGTTAAAGGATAGCCATAATATAAACATGTTCCACCTTAAGTATCTCCATTTCCACACTAGCTGCTATAGCGCTATTATTCCACTTTCAACATCCTATGGAATCCTGGGGTTTGCAGTTTAGGCCTGTCCCTAAACTGCAAACCCCAGGATTCCATAGGATGTTGAAAGTGGAATAATAGCGCTATAACTGGCTAGTGTGGAAATGACCTATATCTTACTCTTAATACATTTTTTCTTCCTAGTTGTTCAGTCTGCTTCTTTCCCTCTTTTCAGTCCTCCCACTTCTTCTCACTCTTGTGTGTTTTCTCTTGTTTTAGCTCACCTCATAATGCTATGCAATAATGAGCACATTATAGGCATATAAGTTGGCCACCTGTGCCATGAAAATAGGGAACTGTCTGCACAAAGAGATGTTGAATACTTTCTTGTGCAATCTTTAAAAGATGCAACTGCTTGTGCAACTAGGAGTTGCGTGAACATATTGCTACACACTGCTCAAACATGGTAGAGATAACATGTATCCATTATGATTAGTTGTCATTGATATCTTAATCTTCCCATGTATTTTTCTAATTCCCTTTTAAAGCTATTCAAATTAGTGGCCATCACCACATCTTATGGTAGTAAGTTCCACCATTTAATGATGTGCTGTGTGAAGAAGATCTAAAACGGGCTTTTAAAACACATGGGCCCAGATCCAATTGTTAATTCCAGCTAGTGTATGAATCAATGAGAATTTGGTAAGTCAACACTTAATTAAGTTTTATTGACTTAATGGCCTTACTCTAATTGGGACAAACACCTTCATTTCGGCCATAATTTATTGGAGAGCAGAATGCCATTCAGTTTTTTTTCATTTTACAACAACAATACTTCAGGTTCCATGGCTGATGCTTCCAGAAAATGAAGAGGAGTAGCCATATGACTTTCAACAAATGAGATAATAATATCCCTCCTCAGCCACAAGAAAAGTCCTCTTTGTTTCTCCCTAACTCACAATTAAAGTAGTGCTACATTGAAGTCTCCCATAAGCGGTGGCTTGCTGGCCTACAATTTCCACTCCATTATTATGCAATAACAACAGTAGCAGGAATGCCTGTTAATATATTTTATTGGTCTAACATAAAAGGGAATTTACATGAGCAATTGGGGCACCCAGTTTCCCCCTGCTCCAGGTGTGAAAGGCGAATGCAAAGCATATGAGTCTTTACAGGCAGGGCAAACCTGGCTACACAATGTCTTTCTTTGTTACAAAGGCAAGCCAAAGAATTATTGGATCCTGAAAATCCGCCATCTATACGATCTTAATCAAACCAACAGATGTTAATCAGCTGCCAGCACTTTGTTCACTCCGTGTGTTATGTTTTGCTTCTGTGGAAAAGGATTTAAAGGAGAAAGCTGAATGCAGATGTCTCCTGCTTAAGATCCCCAGACCAGATGATAAACTAAGTCTGCCTGCTGCTTCTGTGTCACTTTACAAATCTTTCAGGGTCGAATGTGTTTCTGTTCTGCTCTTTATTGCCATCCATGTTGCCAGCGTGCTGTTGTCCCCATGGCCCAATCCAGCCCCAAAGCCTTCTTTCTTTAAATGTGGTTTCCATTTTCACCTACAGGACTACTGCTAACATAAATCTACAGAGAGCTCTGGTGGAAGGCTGTAAATACTTTGCTTATCAAATCAACAGGGTATGGGTAACTGGGTGACTAGGCCTTTGCATTCATTTAATGGCTGCATTAAAAAAAAAAGAAGCAGAAAGCTGATAGTGCTCACTCATTAGGGTTGCCATATTATAGGCGCAAATTGGAAATAAAATGTGCCACACTGGTTGTTGACAGGGAAGCAATTCTGGGGGTACATGTCACATATAGGTTCTGAGGAGTCACTATCCAAGAGGCCTCTCCAAGTACATCTCTTCTTCCTGTGCTTGTCTGCACTACTGCTGCTGTTGAATATCCATTTTCTTGCCACTTCTGCTGGGTCAAACAACTGGGAATAGGTTTTGGAAGGCTTTAGGCAGGACTGCTTCTCCCTCAATGCTACCTTTCCTTCTCTTTTTTCAGCATTACTGCCATCTGTTCAGTTGCCAGTAGGGCTGTCAGCTTAGGTTCTTTGCAGGTCCTGAGATTTCCAGGCCAAAACCTGAGAATTAGGGATGGCCCCTGGTCATTTAATTAACTTGCAAATGCCATCTATGGAGGTCTATTCATTTATCTCTGTAGATAGTCTTTACAAGTGATAGCAACCAATCAATCAAGCTGCTGCTGCTGCTGCTACACTAACTGAGCTGGAGATTGGCACAGAGTCCTTTCCTCTTGCCTGGAACTGAGCCCCCTAAAACTGGAGAATTTGTATCCTCATGTCTCATCTGCAGATGATCCACAAAAGCTGGAAACTCAGGGTTTGGCCCTAAGATCTGACAACCCTACTTGCCAAGCAGTGGCCCCATGAGGAAATAGATAGTTGAACCCACTGTTCTTCCTTCACCCCACCACTGTTGTTGGTCCAGAACATGAGAACAATAACAAGAAGGTCGCAAAGGTGAACCAGAGGAGTAGGTACAGGGGATTCTTGTCAGTGGGCCCTCTGCTGGGACGGGGTCCATTGGCAGTTGCCTGACCAGGACAACTTTCATGCTGACCTTGGCCATCTCTCAGAGGTAAAGGATAGGCCACACGGATGTTACTGCTCCTCTTTCTCTTCTTCTTCACTTTTCAAACCCTTCAACAGTTCACAGATGAAAACTGGGAAGCAGATGGCCAATTTATTGATGTGGAAGAACATACAATTGAGGAAAAGTTGCAGCAATTTGCTTTGGTCTGAGCTTCCCGAAATGGACACAATTCTGCGCCTCCTCTCCTCTCCTCTCCTTTCCTCTCCTCTCCTTCTTGCTTAATTGTGTGCAAACTACTTTTTGCACTTTGAATTCAGTTTGCAGCAATTAAAGTAAAATGAGGAGAAAAGAGGGCATTTTAAAAGCAGCTGAAAAAGTGGGACAACAGAGGATGAATTGGGACCATCTCTGCCAAATTGGAACAGTTGGAGGGAATGCTTTTACCATTATTCATCCACTTGTAGAGGCCAGGTGAACAGGCAGCTACAGCAAAGAGGGGAAGCAGCAAGGTTACAATACTCTAGGGATTGTCAGTGGGTCCCAGGACTCAGTGGGTGGGCCTATGGTTATGCTAGTGATTTTGAGGAATACAAGTAAAGAACAGAAACAAAACCATTTTGTTTATCCATTTTGTTTTGTTTAGAGCTGCACAGTCCAAGTTAAATTCTTTGTTTTATTTGCAAATTTGTAGCAGCAATTTTTCACATCTTTTAATCTGGCCAATTATATACAGTTCACACATCAGGCGAACAAAACTCAGACATCATGTTCTACTTCACACACCCCTTACTCCTTATGGACAAACTTCAATGTGAACAATCATACAGATTATGAATGGGTGGCCACCCTAATTTGCAGACTCGGTTCATGAGGTTTGAGGCATTTCAACAGCTAGGGTCCAATTTTCTGTAGTAGATGCCAACTTTTGCAGCCAAAAAGAAAACACGAATTCTACGCATTCGGAATGAATTATGCACACTACACACCAGTACTTAATGTACTTAACCCTCTAATTCAATCCTGATGTACAACCTAAGCTTTGGAAAAATAAGGGAAAGATTTTTATTGGGATGAGCAAATTAGTATATCACGGAGCCCTGGATGAACAGGATGAGAGCATTTAAGTGGAAGAAGGCAGGTGTGTAAGTTACACCCAATTCACATTTGCACAGGCTTTTTCATTTTAAGACCTATTTACACTAATGTGTATACATATAAACACACACTAGTTTAATGGTCTTTGCTTTCTCCACAGAATTCTAAACAAAATGGTATTTAGTAAGAATATTGAAGACTGTCGGAAGTTTTCTTCCATGGAACTTTAAGTCCCAGTATTCTTTGTGCATGACTTAAAACCACTTTAGGTATATACAGCTATATCCTGACAAAATAATACTCAAATTTTCAAACTTTGCAGCATAAGAAATGCCCCCCAAGAAATCAGTTCTTAACATGGCTACATCCATACAGTGGAGGGAGGAAGAAATAATCCAGCTAATATTATACTCACATAGAAACTTGAAGGTCATGGGATGCAGAATTGCTTTGCAAGACCTCTGCCCTTTCTCTGAACTTTCAATAGCAGAATAAACAGACAAGTAGGATGGGCTCACTGTCATTGCTCCATTGCATGGCTCCTTCACCTGATGTTGGTAGAAAATATCTGCAGGATATTCTTTCTTGTACTCACAACCCCTTTCTATGTAACGAAGACCTCTACACCACTAGGGTTCTAAACTATGGAGTGAGCCCCTATCAATTTAGCTGGCTGTACTCTGCAGACCTTCACTGCATGCATGTGGCAGGGCAAGGAGACAAAGACGTGACAGATGGTTCAGAGCCAAAATAAGCATGTCCCTATTCTCCCCTTTCTGTTTATCCATGGCTACTGGTCATGATGACTTCACAGGCAGTATGCTTCCAGATTAGTTCCTTTTTGACAATAGGTGCTAGAATACGATGCTTGCCAGGTATTGTACTCCAAAAAATAACTTTTCCAGTTTCTTTTTTAAATATTAGTTGTTGGAGAACACAAGCAGAGGAATAGCTCCTGTGTTCAGATCCTGGTTGACCTCAGTTGAGCAACAGACAGAATGCTAGACTAGCAAATAGGCCTTAGGTCTAACCCTGCAGGGTTCTTGAACTATGTTGCGTTCTTAAGGGGTGGAATACATGAGGCACTGAATGACTGCATAAGGCTTTATAATTTTACATACTATGTAGAAGCTTTAGGACAGAAATAAAAGGTTCCAGGAAAGTCAAAACCATGAGTTTCTCTTAAACTGTACCCAATTTCTCTGGTGCCACTGCCAATTATACCATTAGATAGTGTGAGATGGATACCCAACACTTGGAATTGTTACTCTTTTGGATTACAGCTTCCCAAATTCCTCAATCATCTGGCACAGCCTTGGTGGAAGGACTCTGTGAATTGTAGTCCAAACGAGTAGCTTTTCCACATTCTGTGGATGCTTCAGGTCACAAGTTTTGGGTGACATGAAGAAGCAGAATATGGCTATTAGTATTTTTATTGCTGCATTTTTACTGCCAGGACAGGATAAAGAAAGGAGTATGTGGGAGAGATGGAAAGAAAGAGTGTGTGATTTTCTGCCTCAGGTGCCAAAATAACATGGTTGGCTTGGATACTATAGACCATGACCTTGGGAGCAGGGCTGTCAATTGCTGTTCTGCCTCAGACATTACAATATCTTGCCAGTCCCTGATTGGTGTCTAGTATTAGGATCTGGAACTGATTCCCCACTCTTCCATGAACTGAAGAAATCCTGGGAGAGCACCCCTATCCACCATTTCATTTGCTTGTATTCCAGTTCCAGCACCAGCAGTTCTCCACAGCATTCACATACATTGTGTCATACTAACAGTGTTATATCTATTCTGCACACAGTAAGTGGGAAATAACAGTTTCCTGGAAAGTTCATTTGGAAACTGCACTCAGGGCATTGGGAGAAATAAATTACCAGAAGCAGATAGCATATCAATAGAGCTGCTTCAAGCTATGGAGACAGAATTCCCTAGCTCTAACTAAAATCTGTCAATAAATATGGAAAACAAAAGAATGTTCCACAGATTGGAAATATGTCAATATGTCTTTAAAGTCCCAAGAAAGGGGGCACAACAGAATGCAGTAGCCACAGGCAATTGTATTAACCTCCCATGCAAAGTCATGAGCATAATTGTACAACAGGGAATTTTACCATATACAGAGGGAGAAATGACAGATGTCCAAGAGGGGTTCAGGAAAGGAAAAAGTATTAGGGATTATATTGCAAACATATGTTGGATAATGGAGTGTACCATAGAAATTCACAAGAAAACAAGCCTATGCTTTATAGATTATAGGAAAGCCTTTGATTATGAAAAATATTGGATTACTCTTAAAGAATTGGGTGTGCAACAACTTTTGATTGTTCTGATGCATAACCTGTACTCATGACAAGAGGTTACTGTAAGGATAGAATATGATGAAACATACTGGCTTCAAGCTGGTAAGGGAGTCAGGCAAGACTGCATTTTATCATCCTATCCGTTTAATTTGTACACTGAATTTATCACATGTAAAGCAGGATCAGACTCAAAGGACGCATGAAAACCAGAAGAAGGAACTTCAACAGTTAAAAGGTATGTAGATGACACCATACTGGTACCAGAAAATAGAAGAAGAAAGTCAAGGAAGGAAGTGTAAAGGCAAGTGTACAACTGAACATTAAGAAAACAAAAATAATGTTCACAGATGATTTCTATAACCTCAAAGTTGATGATGAAGATATTGAAATAGTTAAACATTTTTCCATACTTTAGTTCTGTCATTAAACAGAATGGAGACAACAGTCAAGAAATCAGAAGAAGGTTGACTTGGAGGGGCAAGTAAGAAGGAACTAGATAAGATCCTGAACTGTAAAGATATGTCATTGAATACTGAAGTTAAGATGGTCCATGACATGGTATTTTCAATTTCTATGTATGTGATAATAGGGCTTCCCATTATCTTGACTTAGCTAAAGGGGGAAATTGCCCTCTTCAGGTAAACCAAGGGTTAATAAGGTGTTGGGGATTAGATCACATCATAGGTCATGTGGGTCAGCATCATAGGTCATGTGGTCAGCATCATAGGTTATGTGGTCAGCATCATAGGTCACAGGGTGAGACTGACCAATCAAAAAGGAAAGAAGTGAGCATCTTCAAGATGCTTCCAGATGCTTCCAAGGAGAAGTTATAAAAACTTCTTGGAGGCCATGTGGCTGAGAGATAACAAAGGGATAACAACCAAGGAACCTCCTGGAGGGGGGTTCTGTGCCAGTAGCAGGCTGGAGGCCATAGGCCTCGCCTCCTGGCCCTTCCTTTAGAACATCTAAGCCTAGGAACAACTGTGAGTAATTAGACTAAAGTTATCTAGTCGCGTTAGGGACTTTTCTGTTATTTTGGAGGCTGGCTGATCTAAAGAATGTATCTGTGCTTTCATATCTGTTCTTTCTGTAACTAAGCGTGCCTGGGAAGAGGGAGCTTCCCATGTGTGGTAATTTGCCTTGTTTATTTACCTACCTTTAATAAATACTTTCTGTAAAAGACCCTGTTTCTCTCCTTCCCACGCCAAGCTAGGTAGATTGGGGGAAAAGGAAGATCCTTAAGCTTAGGGATGTACGTGGTTGGACAGGGTCCCGCTGTACTGTCCAAGTGTCCGGGTCATTCATAATTCAGTGGGTGGTGGCAGCGAAGATGAATTAATAGCTAAAAATCATAAAAGCTGGAAAATACGTCCCAGCAGCGCATGGGGTCACTTTCCAGCCTCACAATGTATGGTTGTGAAAGCTGGACAGTGAAGAAAGCTGATAGGAAGAAAGTCAATTAATTTGTAATGTAGTGCTGGAGAAGAATTTTATAAATACTGTGGAGCACTAAAAAGAAATAAATGGGCCCTAGAGCAAATCAAGGCTGAACTCTCACCAGAAGCCAACATGACTAAACAGAGACTGTTGTACTTTGGACATATCATGAGAAGATATGACTTACTTGAATAGACAATAATGATTGGTAAGGTAGAAGGCAGTAGGAAAAGAAGAAAACCACATTAGAGATGGATAGACTCAATGAAGGAAGCCATGACCCTGAGTCTGCAAAAGATGAGCAGGGCTGCTAAGATAGGGTGAAATTGGAGGTGTGTCATCTGTAGGCTTACCATAAGTCAAAATCAACTCAATGGCAGTTAACAACAATCAAATTCAGTGCTGGAATGAGATTTATACCGGGGAATTCTCAGCTTCATATCTATTCCCCTATACTATACAGAAAGGGAGTAAGAAAGGGAGTAAGAACTGAGCAGAGACTAAATATATAAGCACTAGTGATTAAATAAATCCTTTCAGCATTGCCAGGAAGTCTAACATCAACATCCTGCAAGTGACTGCACTATTGTACTAACAGTAATAAAGGATGTGAAGTTGCCTGAAGGCATGTTTTTGATCTGCACTATGAAAAACCTTTAGCTTCTGGCTGTGTGATATATAGTTATTATTATACTGCCATTCTCATCAAGGCAGCTATCAGCCACACAGATCACTTGAATTATGTCCCCTTTTCTTTGTGTATTTATTGTTGTATCAGAATTGTTCTCTCATCACAAAATGTTCTTACAAAAATGAACTTGGGTCTTGATCTCCCAGTGGTTCTGCCTCCATTTAGTATAGAGAGGTGTCTCTCCCTTCACCATCAGCACTATCTTTAAGTAAGACAGAAAGATTCAGAAAATAGGCTGATTCTTGATCTTAACAGACAGGTTGTGTTACTTGTAGGGAAGGCATGGAACATATATGAAATTCCAGAGCTGTAGCTGTCAGAGAGGTTTTTGTTTATGAGTGAGAGTTGATGGAAAGAATATGTGAACTGAAATACCAGAATTATACATAATGCTATGTCTAGCACTTCCTTTCTCAGGTATGAAATGAATTAATTGCACTGATTACACACACAAATAAATAAATGTTTTGTTGTTACTGTTATGTGTCTTCAAATCAACTGTGATGTATGATAACCCTCTGCAAGGATATTTTTTTTGGGGGGAGAGGTGGCTTGCCATTGCCTTTCTCTAAGGCTGAGACAATGTGATCTGCCCAGAGTCATCCAATGAGTTTCTGTGCCTGAGCAGGAATTTGTATCCTAGTTTCCCAGAGTCCTAGTCCAACACTCAAACCATTACATTACAACAATTCATGAAAAACGGGTACACAGAGTTTCAACAACAGTAAAATATAATTTTTTTAAAAAATCTGGATTTAAAATATGAAATAAAAGCCATATTGAAAGCAAAACTAAAATCCAAAAAGAAACAGAGGTAGAACCCAAACACTCTCTTCATCCAGTTTCCAAGCCAAAGTCCTGCCCAAATGAAAAAGTCTTTGCTGGCCAACCCATGAAGAACAAAGGGAAGACAATTCCACCCTCCTTCTGCAGGGAGTTCCAGAGAATGAAGGTAGACCAGAGAAAGCCCTCTCTTCCATCCCTACATCTCTGCCTCTGATGAAGGTGGGTCAGAGGAAAGGGTCTTCCTCAACGATCTTCAAACATAGGTTAGTCTTGTTTGGGAGAATAATCTTCTAAACAGCTTGGCCAATCATACTGGGCTCTTTGGGTCATAACTAGCACTTTCAATTTTCCCTGAAACAGAGCAGCAGGCAATGGCAATAACAGGTGAACAGTCTGGCTGTAACACTCTGGACCAGCTGAAGATTCTGTCAGAAGTGGGAAGTAACATGGTATAAGAAGTGGCACTACCGGTAATGAATTTCTTTGTCTGTGGGCTGATTTTGGTGTTAATGAGGCATAGCATTCTTTCAAGAGCATACCATTTTTCCCACGTAACAAGTAATTTTATTAATTATTTCACTAATTATCTGGGGAGCATTTTGAAGGAACTTTTTCAAATTTTAGTCTATTGTTTAATTTTTTAAAAAAACAACAACAACTAAAATGTAACAAAAACCAGTGGGTAATGCAAAAGGTACCAATACTTTCTTCAAAAAATTGTGATGAGTTATGGTGACAATATAATTTTCAAAACTGCAACTAGTAATAGTTAATATGTTACTTTCAAAAACCGTACTTGGTAATGATAACAATTCCTTTTCAAAAAGTATCTTTCCAAACTCTGATAGCCAAAGCTTTTTAAAGTCAGCCCTCTTAAGTGATTCAGTAAAGTTTTCAGTGTTCTGTACTGCTTTTCCTTCAATTAATAATTTCTCCTCACTAGCTTCTGTTCCTTGATCAAAGGCTTCAATTAAGAATTCACTCTTTGCAGTCAGAACAATTAATCATTCTTTTTTGTTTTATAAGTGCAATTGGAAAATTGCATTCATAACAATGAAATTAAAACAAATGAACAACTGTTTGGGCTATGAAGAGAAAAGCTGCCTAGTGAAAGTCTTGATCAGTGTGGTCAGTGACAAAGATCCAGCAGATGACATATATTGGTGTGATCCCTGGCTGAAATGCAGCTGAGCACACCACTATGCCTAAGTAGAAGCTGGGAAACAGAGCTGAGATAAGGAATCCCCTGGCTGCTATTGCACTGCTAAGGAGGAAGAGGCAACAATGTAAGAATGCTGCTGGAGACTTCAGCTCCACCAGAGTGCTAATTGAATCCAGGTCAAAAAACCTGTGGCTTCTCTACCAGTTTGATGCACGCAACCAGAGCAATTGCTCATCAATATATTTTAATTTCCTTTTTAAGAGTACAGTTGTTCAATACAATGTCCTGCCAGCAATGAGGAAATAAGGAATTAAGGTCTCCCTTTCCTCTGTTCAGGAAAAGAATGTCCAATTTAAGGACAATTTAGAAGTTTGGCATCCAGAACAAGTGAACAGGAAGTAATCCAATAGCTGGATCTGAAAGAAGAGGTAAAGATGAAGCTACTAATTAAACAGACAGTTGTAGGGAAGAAAAGACACTGGTGAACAAAATGGACTTTTGAGTAAACAGGTAATGAGATCTGGGCTTCCATATATTATAGGATAGAGCATTTTAGTATAGAGACATGTTTATGTGCATTCTTGCCTTGCCTCCACTAAAGCATCCAGCTAAACTCAGCTGTGATGGAGAAGGTTCAGCTCCCAGACTGCCTGCATATAGAATGGAGGAGACATATAGTGTCATTGCCTCAGGCCACAACATGTCTTCAGCCAGCTTTGTCCTCTCATAACTTTGTAGCTGTTTCTTCAGTTTGCCTTCGAGAGGGCAGCTGGTTTTCTTCATATGAGAATCAGTAGTGGCTTCTATGATTCCTCCTCCAGGGAGAGAAGTATCATGTCTAGGTTTACAGTACTGGAAACCTGAAGAAGGGAGGCTCTGCTCATTGTCTGTAAGACCACCCAGCCAAGAAGAAAGAAGATTAGGAAACTACAGAGATACAGTGCCTGCTATTGTAGTATAAGTACAAAGGAATTGTACAATCTAGGGCTCCTTTTATACAACACAAATATAGGATTATTATTCCAATATGACTGCCATGGTTTCATGCTATGGAATGCTAGGATTTGCAATTTAGGAAGGGATATTTAGAATTCTCAGCCAGAAAGTTCTAGTGCCTCACCAAACTGCAAATCCCAGGATTTCATAGGATGCAACCACAGCATTTAAAGGGGAATCATAGTGCTATACTTCTGTAGTGCAAAAAGAGCCTGGAGTGATCCTTCTCAAATTCTACAATCTCCTATCATCATAATTGTCATCGTCATCACCATCATCATCATCATGTCATATTTCATACTGTTCTCAGCTTTTGGCAGAATCATATGCTTATTTACCTTCCTGGTTTTCATGTTTAAGCTTGAGAAACACAGGTCTAAAACAATCAGTATCAGATGTCCTTTCCAATCTGCATGGTGTGTGACTTTGGTTAGCTTGCAAACCATCATCACTTGATTTATAATTTCAGTAAAATCCCAAGGATCCCCTTCCCCACAAAGGTCCTGTTTGTACATACATCCACGAACATGCACCCTCACATACACACAGCCGCATGCATGCAGCCATAGACACACAAGCAAATAAAGAGTGTGATTTGAACGTCTGGATCAAGCTTATGCTTAAATTGCTACAATTCTTGTATTTTTTTTCCTGAACTCGAATGACTGGTAGCTATTATGACAAAAATATTGAGAATGTACATGAAGGATAGTGGCACTAAAGAAGGCTGATAGGTGGTCTGGGTTTGATCAGCATGATCAAAGCCCTCCATCAAGCACGGTCTCCCTAGAATGCAATCTGGTTCCCATGTACAAAATGCCATTGATGGAGCAACATGCTTTTTTGAAAAAGAAAAAGGAGGAAAGTGAAATAAATAAAGATGCTGAGACTGTGTTCTAGATATGTTTTAAAAGCTCTTTTCACATACAGGTGCATCATCCTCTCTCTCTCTCTCTCTCTTTCACACACACACATACACATCTCAGAAGCTTGGAAAAAGCTCCCCCTTTTTTTTCATGCTACAGTTCCTAGAATCCTCACCCAATGGCTTATCTCAAATTGCTAGTTCCACATATAGTAGCTTAATGAAGAATCAGGATTTAGGTAGGTATGGAGAGTGAGCATGGTGTAGTGGTTTGAGTGTTGGAGTACAACCCTGGAGACCAGGGTTCAGTTACTTGCTTGGACATGGAAAGCTACTGGGTGACCTTGGGCATGTCACACACTCTCAGCCTCAGAAAACAGTGATAGGTTCACCTTACAGTCACCATAAGTCAGAAACAACTTGAAGGTACATAACAGCAATGAATGTAAGCATTGACTTGATGCTTCAGCAGTTGATTCAAGAAGTCTATTCTAGTTGGGTCTATCATCATCATCATCATCATCATCATCATCATCATCATCTTTGTTTATACCCTGCTTTTCTCCCAGGTTGGGACTCAAAGCAGATTGCAACAATTAAAAAGTCTAGCAATTGGATTTATACCAGAATCAACCAGGACTCAGACTACAGGTATCTCTCAGTTAGGACAGCCATATTCTGGGCAATATGCAAACTATACTTAGTATGCTGAGTACTCTAATTTGCAATGTAATTATGCCAATTATGCACATACATTGTTGCATTTTTTTCCCTACTAGATTTCAACCTTTTTTCTCCCTAGGGTTATCTTCTACTTCTTTCTTCTACTAGATACCAATCTTCACACTATTTTTTATAGTTACAACTGAAAAAAACCTGTTAAACTTGCAATGGGGAATCACAAGTTCAAATCCCTACCTAGCCATGGAATTTAACAAATGACCTTGTGCCACCACTATCTCTCAGCAGACCTACCTTACATATTGTTGTGGCAAATAATAGGGAGGGGAGAACCATCTAAAGGAAACATGTACAGTTGTTGCTGCTGCTGCTGCTGTGTGCCTCCAAGTCTTTTCCAACTTATGGCAACCCTAAGGTGAACCTATCACAGGATTTTCTGGGGCTGTGTGACACATCCAAGGGAACTCAGTGGGTTTCCATGGCTGAATGAGGAATCAAATCCTGGTCTCCAAGTTCATAGTCCAATGCTCAAACCACTGCAGCATGCTGGCTCTCTAAAATAGAAGTACCATGAACAAGATTGAAACCTATGCATTGGATTTTAGGTACATTCCTAGTGCAGTATAAATAAAAGAACAACAACAACAACAATAATATTAACATATTGTCATGCACTTCTCATTTCACTTTTTTCCCCCCATCCATTTTTCACTGATGGCCACAGCGGCTTTGTAGCTATGGATTCAGAGAGTTGTAGTCCTGTAAAGTAACTCTTCCAGACTCTGAGATGCCCTGGAAACACAATATGGCACTAAACATATAGTTACCAAAGAGGAATTATTGCTAAAATGATGTAAAGGAAGTAAATCCTCTAACATGTTCCATCAGAAGTGATATTCTAAATGTAGGCTCAGCCTCATAAGGGAAATGAAATGTATCATGAAATTCCAGCAGTCAAGTGGAAGCCTCAATTAGTGTACTTAAATCATTGGAAACTGCTGATCCCACTCACAGATATTGGCCCATCTATCTCTGTGTTATACATAGGCTGGTCTCTATGCCAGAGGATAAATGGACGTAAATCAGAGATCAGAAATGGAAATATGCAAAAACTGAGTTCAGAATACTTTGACCTTCCTGGACATTTCATTTCAGACTTCCAAATGGCAGTCCTTGAACAAAAATCTTCAAAGGGAGATTGGACAGAGAAACAACTGTACTAGGAAATATTCACAAACTCCAGTCCATTGACAGTAGTTTGAGCAGGGACAATGGTGCCCTGACATACTACACATATTAAAACCCCAGTTGATATCCCAGGTGATAGCAGGTTTGCATGCCCACTTTATTACATCTCTTGCTTGGTTCCGAGGCTATATCAACACAGCAGAACAAAAATATTCTCCGCTATTTATATGTTTACCTACTCATCTTGGCCCCCACCTTTATCTCCTAACTACAATTGTTGATGAAGCTGAACTTGTCATGCCAGCACCACACCCATGTGTTTGCATTTCTGTTATTATTTACACACACCCCAATCCACTGCTATAATTATTTATCCATAGGTGCCTCATTCCATGCATCTGATGAAGACTGAGGTCATTTCCACACTAGACTGTTATAGCACTATTATTCCACTTTCAACATCCTATGGAATCCTGGGGTTTGCATTTTCACCCTTCCCGAAACTGCAAACCCAGGATTCCATAGGATGTTGAAAGTGGAATAATTGCGCTATAACAGTTTAATGCCGAAATGGCTTGAGTCTATGAAAGCTTATGATACAAACTTTTTCTCTCTGTCTCAAAGATGCTACAAGATCTCTTTGTATACTGATACAGATTAACACAGTTATTTCTTGTGTTCTGCTGGTCATGGTGCTTGCTTCGGCTACAATTGTTTGGGATATATCTATGCTCATAGGACTTGAAATGTGGAAAATTACACATTTCTTCAATTCAATCAAGGTGGATGAATTCTTTCATCCACCTTGATTGACAATATCTGTCCAGGGTCTCAGGTAGAGGCAGTCAATCCGTTATTTTATTCAATCATTATCTCTAATTATGCAGATAAATTTGTCACCTGCTACCTGACCCTTCTAAGTGCTAGAGATGCCAGGCTTCAAACCTGGAGCCTTCTGTATGCACAAACTGGATGCAAAGTTTGTGAAGGTAATATTTTTGTTCTAAAACATCCAGAATACCCAGCCACTATATAGCCCACAAAAGTAACTCTTCCAATAAAAATGATAGCCCTTCTTGTCCAAATGCAAGATTCATGTTTCAGAGCTTTTCCTTTCCAGATTTGACTCAATTACTTTCATAGGAGATATTAACCGGAGAAAAGGAAACAAGAAGAACTACAACTAAAGAAACTCAAGATAGTTTTTCTTTCAAAAAAAAAAACACATTGTAATATAAAATTTGCGAAACAGCTGTGTCTCTCCAAAACTGCAGGAAACAGACATCATTGCAACTGCTAAAATTACACTGATTCATGCTGTTCACCATGCCATCAAAAAAGCTGCATATAACTTCTGGACTGAGGAAATGAATCTTCATAATTAGCAAAATTATTTGATGGAGTAGATTGGTCACTGTCATCTCCAAAATTATATTAACAAAAGAGTCACCACAGCTTTATGCATAATTGATTTAGGCTACAATCTTTATTGATATACTGGCAATCTTCTGAGGTCAGAGACAGAACCCATTTCCACACTAGAGTGTTATAGCGCTATTATTCCACTTTCAACATCCTATGGAATCCTGGAGTTTGCCATTTCGGGAGGGGCCAGGCGCCCTCTCCTGAAAACGCAAACCCCAGGATTCCATAGGATGTTGAAAGTGGAATAATAGTGCTATAACAGTCTAGTGCGGAAATGGCCAGAGTTCCATATTTAGAGGAGGAGATCTTATTTTGGATCCCTCTTCTCTGCCACTGCAAATCCTTTCACAGCTGTTCACTGTTTAATGTCAGAACTCCAACATTGGGGAGGGAGAGTAGATTGAGGCCATGGGTAGAATAAGAGAGTGTCCAAAAAAAATCTTATTCTCCATCATGCTCCCAACATGGGATCAGATTAGGGGCCAGACTTGAGATATATTTACTATGGGCTTTTTCTTTTTCTTTTTCAGAGATGCTTCCACAAGTGGTGAAAGATGGATGTTTGTAATTGCATGTGATCTTGGTCACCTATATATTTTGCATGAAGTGTGCTTTGCATTCTGATTGTTCATTGGAGAGTATGTCAGGGATTCCAGGCAGGGAACCCTGGAAAATGATCAGTCCACTGCAAAGATGTTGCATCATGCCCCAGCTGTGGGTGATTGCAAGGTTGCATAAGGAACTGGGGTCTTGTGCAGAAGGTATAGGGAGGTGTGCAAACCCTTACCTGATTGGTTGTAGATATGTATATAAGAAAGCAATCCCCAGTCTATATTGTCTGTTGACCAAACCTGGTGTAAGCCTCTGTTCGTCTGTCCTACGTTTTTTATATAATGGAACTTTGCTGCAAGATAAAGTGCCTCCTGTTTTGGAAGAAACTCCTCTGTGTGTGAGTAGCCTTATTGGGGAACAAGGTTGCTGCTGTTGGCTAGCTGTGCTCTGGCTTTTCTGCTGTGTTTTCTGTGGGGCTGAAACTCCTATCATCCCCTGACAGAATAAACATGACTTTAATTTGCAGCTTTGTTGTCTGAGATATATTCTTTCTGCTAAGATCCTGTCATGGAAGGGAAAACAGGTTAATCGTGGGGACTATGCATTTTCCTTTAAGGTCTATTTTCATCCTTAGACAAGTCTAATAGGTGGTATAAATATTTCCCCTGCACAGTTGTTAGTTTATTTATTACATTTTAATATTGCATATTGTATTACATCTTACTCGTACATTATATTGCAATGGGAAGGGACAACTAAGAAAACTAGAAGGAAGGGAACAGTGAGTACCACTTCTCCCTCCCTCCCTCCCTCCCTCTCTGCTGGCAAGAGCCCAACTGGGCTTTGGAAGCTTCAATCTCAAAGCACCCCAATTTAGCCAGAAGATTGCCCTGTTACTTGATAAGGTGTGATTTATCATGCCAATAAAAGAGAGAAAAATTAGATCTTGAACTAATGATTTCTACCAGAAATTCTGATCTTTCAGAACCATATTCTTCCATACAGACCATTGTGACAAAAGATATTCTCTTGGCAGACTGACACCAACCATATCAATGTGCCTGTGCTACTCAACAGGTCTCCAGAAAACTGAAACTGCATTTCTTCTGCTCAGTGACTGAAAACACCTGGCATACAGCTGAAGCACCAAACCAGGACTTCTCAGAAGCAATTGAATTGCTTTAGATAAACTAAATGCTATCTTTCATTCAGGACCATTCATTTATCAAAGGTGGCTACTGGCAAAACATCAACAAGGGTAACCAGAAAGGCTTCCACCCATAAATCTCAAAGTGAATCTTGAGTCAATCATTTTCATCAGTCTGCTTGAGAACCTACTCATGGTTAAAAAAAGTCACTTGCAGTCTGAATTCCTCAAAATACTTAGCTATTTACAAAAGCCCACCCGAGATTTCACATGCAACCAATCCCTCATCAAAAATATTATGCCAGAAGATTCTTCAGTTACTATCAGAGGAGGACATTTCCTGTCTGAAGATGGATTGAAATATATGAAAATCTAGAGTGTGAGGTGATCTGGTGATAATTATTACCTCATTGATCATCAATGGGATGATTTGGCTAATCTAGCCAGACAGGAAGGTTTCTTCCTTCCTCTCTCACTGCTCTGTGTCTGTCCCTCCTACACTACGTAGTTGGTGGAAGAGAATGACCATCCTGGCTAGAAGGAGCATACCATGAAAATTTATGAGAGCTGATTCACATATTTAGAATATTCGCATGGCTAGGATGGTCATATATTTTACTCTATCAAGGATAAATCCTCTGTTTGAAAGGCTGTCAAAGGACAGCCTTCTGTTGGAAGATGTTTCCCTTTTGAAGGGCTGTCCAGTCCAAGTCTATGTTAAAGAAACATAAGTCCTGAAAGTGCCCATTGACAGGAACACCTAGAAACAGACTAAGAAACACACAGGTTACCTGATCTTCTTGTATGGCAAGATGCATTGCATCTCTCTGAACATTATGGTAGCTATTTCTAAACTTCTATCTCTGCATATAAATTAGCATAAGCATTTTCTCATGCACTCTCTCTTGTGTCTCCTTTTATGATAATATGTTTTTCTCTCTTTTCATCCTACCACTACTCAGCAGGTCATTAGATTCCTTCTTTTTAACAGTAACCTTCCAAGCTTTGAATTTCAGAAATATAGATAATGTAATTTCAGAAGGAAAAAAAATCTGTTACAATGTATAAAACTTTATGTAATAGAGTGAGTCCTTGGTATTGGTATGAGAAGGCTACAAGTTAGGGAGCTGGGTATATTTAGTCTGCAGAAGAGAAGGTTAAGAGGGGAAATGATATCCATGTTAAATATTTGAAGGGATGTGATGTTGAGGAGGGTGCAGGCTTGTTTTCTGCTGCTCCAGAGATTAGGACAAGGAGCAATGGATTCAAGCTGCAGGAAAGGAAATTCCACCTGAACCTCAGGAAGAACTTCCTGATGGTTGGAGCTGTTTGGCAGTGGAATATGCTGCCTTGGAGTGGAATGTCCTTCTTTGGAGGTTTTTTGAGCAGAGGCTGGATGGCCATCTGTTGGGAGTGTTTTGATGTGGGCTTCTGCATGGAAGGGGGTTGGACTGGATGGCCCCTGGGGTCTCTTCCAACTCTATGATTCTAAGTTTATATTCTCCTTCCCTCATGATGCTTGGGCCTTACACATTTAACCCAACCTCATCTCTACTCTGGATTAAGAATAGGACTGTTATCACCTGATGATCTGGAATGGGTAGATCAGCGGCAGCCATTGTTTGTTTCTTGTTTGTTGTTTTTTCCTGCCTTTTCCCCAGTTTGAGACTCATGGTAGCTTACAACAGATAAAAAAAAAAAACTCAGTTAAAAATTCACAAAATACATTTAAAAAGTGATTAAACTAGCAAAAGAATTAAAACCAACTAAAAACATGAACCATTAAAAAATGAACCATTAAAAATAAAAATCAGTACAACACAAGTAACAAATAGAGAATCCAACCATTCTTTAGGTGAGATGGGTCTTGTACACTCACTCCTCAAAAGCCTATCAAATTACAAAGGTTTTCACCTGTCTGAGGAAAGAGAGTGGGGAGGGTGCCTGTCTAATCTCTCTGGGAAGAGAATTGGAGAGCCAGAGGCAGCCATTGTCAAGACTCTTCCGTGTTTTCAGTATATGTACCTGTGAGGGTGGTAGAACTGAAAGAAGAGCCTCCCCAGCAATTCTCAAAACACAGGCAAGTTTGTAAAGGAGCATACAGTCCTTCAAATAACCTGGCCTTGAGCTGTTATGGCCCTGTACAAAATATTGTGGAGGGGAAAGGGCAGGGCTTGCCAATTAAATTTCAATATATGCAAGTATCCATCATTATAGGTTATGTTGGTTTCAACATCCTGTTCCCACACTCTACTTTTATTACCTTTGTTAAAAAGAAAATGCAACTTTGGGCAAATTAGCAACCTGTCTCTCATCTCTGCTTTCTTTTTTTTTCTCTTTGAAGCACAACTACTATGAATATTTCTTATTTAAACAAAACACTGCAAAAAATGACATAACTAGGATTCCCCTTGATGCTACTTAAAATTATTAGTCTTTCACCAAGTCCTGCCAGGCATTATAGCACTTTCCTTCTCAGATCACCTTGCATCTTGCCTGGTAAAGATAGCTGGAAATCTTTAAAAGCTTCCATATATTTGTACCATTTTAGTTCACCTAATAAAAGCATCACACTAATAGGTCTTTGGAAGGCGAAAATCAATAAGCTGTTACCAAACTCTGCTGGAAATTTATATGACTTTTCTTTTTTCAGAACAAGGAGCATGGCATGAACTTCCCTGTACCCATGGGTGGTGGTGGCTAAGGGGTGGCTATTGAATAGTGGGTTGGGTTGGAGTGGGTGGGTGTAGCTGAGACAGGCTAAGGCTGGTCCATCTCGCTAAGACCAGTTGAGAACAGGGAGAGAGAGGAGGAATAAGTGGGGTCTCTTATGGCCTTGCTGCCCTACACTGTTACAGTGCTATTATTCCACTTTCCACATCCTGTGGAATTCTGGAGGTTATAGTTTACTAAGGCCAAAGAGCTCTCTGCCTGAGAATTCTAAATGCCCTCCCTAAACTGCAGGATTCCATAGGATGTTGAAAGTGGAATAATAGCACTATAACAATGTAGTGCGGAAAGACCCTTACTTTGAGAACCTAGGGGGATGAGATTTGATACTTTCAGCCCCACTCCAAAGAAGAAGAGTGGGGGAATGGTTTCTCTTTAGTGGGAAATGCTATTAGAACGATGGCTTAGATCATCTTAAACTTTACTGACACCGTACTTGTGAAAAGCAGTGTGCATGAAGTGATCTTTTCCTTACTTTCCCTGTGCCATATGAGAAACAGAGATCTAAGGGTTTGTTAATATAGATATTCTGGTATCCATTTTTCTTCAAATGTGTTAAAAGGTATGTCTCTTCTTCAATACTTATCATCACAACAACCCATCCTGAGAGCACCTCAACTGGGGCACTGCAGATCAGGTACACCACATTGAACATAATGAGGCTTATTTATGAGTAAGTCTTACTTCTGAGTTGGTATGTATAAGTTGATATGTATAAGGTTGATCTGTAAATGTCAGTTTGAATGATAACTTCATGTGTCTACAGGGGGCAGCCTTACGAGATCCAGTGTTTATAGATACTGTCCCAGAATCCCTGATGTTGACAAAGAGGATGTTTTGTTTGTTCTGCTTCATCATACGGAGTTGAAGGCAGTGTATAGAAGGAACACAGAGTGACATACCAAGGAAGACAGAACATGCCAGTGGGTTAGCAGCAATTAGTATATTTTAACATTCTGTCCTGATTAAAGCTTAATTGGCTGAAATGCTGAATCCACAGACTCCCTGTCTGCAATGAATACAAATATTTAAAATACACTATTCTTGGAAAAAAAAAATTCAGTGCATGAGTCTGACTACCAGCCTTAAATATAGAAACAACAAAGGAACAGAGTAAAAATACAAAGCATTCTCTTGCTGCAAAAATAGAATGCTAGCAAATCTGAGGTTACCTTTACCAGAAGGTACGCAAGCCTCTTTGCCTTTAATGTCTTTATTTAGTTTTTATGAAATCAGCCTTGGTCTGAAAGCTTGGGATGGGTTACAGTATTTCCAGTTGAACTAAATACAGATATATCAGATTTAAAATTCCGAGAAGGAGCCCCCACCAAGAATTAGAAACCCATTGGGTGACCTAGGGCAAGTCACATTCTCTCAGCCTCAGAAGAAGGCAAAGGCAAACCCTTTCTGAACAAATCTTGCCAAGAAAACCCTGTGATAGGGTCGCCTTAGGATTGCCATAAGTTGGAAATAACTTGAAGGCACTCAACAACAAACCACAAACCTAGTGCTTCACTTCTTTTTCATCCTTTTATATCTAGGATTTTCAAGTTTCTTGTCTCCAGCCTTCAAGAACTTGGAAAAGGTATCCTTTTGAAGTGAATATTTGGATACACCAGGTAGCATGGGGGCTAGAGGACTCGGGGAGCTATAATGCAGAACAGGAATTTTTCTGAGCTACGTCCTTAACTTTCATCATAAGAAGTCACATTTCTGCCTGAGCCCATCTGACTCTCAAGCTCATGTTGTTAGATTTAGCAATCTTTGAATGTCTATATTAATAGCCTACAGTTATTGTTTGTTTGCTTTTATTACACTCTTTCCTTACCTTTTTCAAACCTGGAGCCATTTTCTCCTCCTTCTCTTGCCTCCATTAGACATGTATTTGATTGTGGTCATTGTAAGGAAAGCTTATACACGCACTCACTCACTCACATTGATAACGCATAACATAAAGTAATGAATTAATTAGTATTTTTCTAGCAGATGAATATGTGCCTTTAAGCAAGATGATGGGTGTTACAGTATAACTGGGAACATACTTTGAGCAGTAAAAGGGAACTGTTTTGTTAGCAGGATGTGAAAAAAGGTAAGAAGACACTGGAGTGAAAAACAAGGGGCTACTGGCTGGCTTGTACTGAAAGATAAACATTTTAACTCTTTGAGGAGAAAAAACAGCAGCAGTATAGCTCTAGAGATAAGTAAAAAGCTGTGTCAACCTGACAGTGTCAAAATTCAACCAATAATGTGCATTTTTGAAGGGACAAGGAGAATATAAATTTCAAATGGAGAATGTGTTCATCACTGACAGAACTGGTATAAAGAAATATCAGTCCAGTTGATCCATTGATAATTTTTAATGGTAATTTTTAATTGACTTAATTAAATAAGCCTTCTTACCCTACTCAGTCTCTCTGAGTTGTTTTTTTGTTGGCTTCATAAACTCAGAGAAAGGCAGATTTTGTGGTAACAACATATACAGAAGACCAAGCTTGCTTTTTTTTTTTTTTTTTTGCTAGATCCTCTGTGTAGTGTGTAGGAGTGGATATTGTTCAGCTTCTGCCGTGCCAGTTTAATTCATCATTTAGAAAGATCCATCACTGTTTCTCATATTTCTCAACACAAGCCCTCCACTTTCATCTTGGTAAGGTAGGGGTAGAGATGGCAATTCTACATTGAAATTCTAATTGTTTTCAAAGAACTAGCCATTTTAGTCTCTTGCAGCACAGAAAGGAGAAAGGAAGGGGGAGGAAAAAAGGGGAATATGGCAGCACCTTTAAGACTAAGGCCATTTCCGCATTAGCATTTTAAAATGGTGCAGAGCGACCTCCAACGGAGGTCTTCTGCATCATAGCGTGGCCTGGCGTGGACTACTTTTTGTAGTTCCACACCTCAATCTACGCAGGAGCGACCAGAGCTGGTCGCACAGCGTGGTTTTTAAAAACCTCTTTTCAGAGGTTTTTAAAAGCCACGGAGCGCGCAACCCTGTGCCGCTCCGTCGCCCGGCTCAGAAGCAGATTTGCAGGCACACACAAGTGTGTGCCTGCAGATCTGCCGGGGGCAGGCTTCCGGCTGGTGAGCTGTTCTGGTTGGTGGAGAGGAAGCTGCCATTTGGGACACCGGAGGACTGTGGAGCAGCGAGCTCGTGCTGCTCCGCATGGCGACGGACTTGCTGGTTGCTGGTAAGCTCCATTTTTGGCTGTTTACGCCCGTTTCCCCCCGCCACATGCGGAAAGGGCCTAAGTTTATAAGCCCTTACAACATCACAATTATTAAGATTCACCAAAATATTTCAATCCATTTCCCACCATTGCTTTGTCTTTCATATAAGCCCCTTCCTTCCCAATGTGAAAGATACACCAGGTTTGTGCTACCTTAACTTAAGGAGGCCACATTTTTTACACAATGCCAAGAAGAGGAAGCTAACAACCACAAAAGAAAACAAAAGAAGCTATAGATCTGCATAAGATTTACATATGATAATTTATATAGTCATAATGAAGAACATAAAGCAACAGCAGATATTGCAAAGTGATGTTTAAACATTATTAATTACAATTATAGCTCCAAGGCTAACTAAAGTAATTATCATAATGGCTGCAATTTTTAGGAGTAATTATCTAGCATTCTGTTTCTAAAATTGATTTTAAAAAGTACCTTTAAAGTTAATTTTAAAACTTCTGAATGCTAAATACCACCGGCATATACCACATTCTCTGCACATACATCTCATTGCGTCAATAGTTATATATATCATGAAGAAGTGGCAAAATGAGGGACAGTAGGAGTCAGCATTTGAACCCAGAGCTTAACAACTTAATTTTTGGACTACAGCTCCCAGAACAGCCAGCATGGCAAAGACCTCCCAAAGTAGTTACTGTAGAGTTATGGTAACTACTGTACTTTTTGGCTTACGTATTTTCAAAAGTAATTTTCAATTTCAGCTAATTTTAATTTTATACTAGCCTGGCCTATAAAGCTCACTGTCTATCAATATACCTTGACATCTCAACACCCATAAAACGGCATGAGCCAGCATAGCCGGAGTATTCTGGGAGCTATAGTCCAAAAGTCATTTTTCTAAACTCTGCTTAAATCATCATCATCTTGCTGATCTTTCTCCAAGAGTTCTATGACACACTAAAACATGAGATATTCTTCCTTCACTGTCTATTGAAGCCATTCCCATAACAATAAAAATAACTTTAATATACAATGCAATGTTGCCAAAAGGAGTCATTCTTCATTAAGTTACAAGCATTATCTGTTATAGTTGTGGGCCTTCAAATCATTTTCAACTTATGGTGACCCTAAGGTGACCTTATCACAGAGTTTTCCTGGCAAGATTTGTCCCGAGGGAGCCTTGCCTTTGCCTTCCTTTGAGGCTGAGAGAGAGTGACTTGCCCAAGGTCACCCAGTGGATTTCCATGGCTGAGCAGTGATTTGAGCTCCATAGTCCAACACTCAAACCATTAAACTATGCTGGTTCTCATTATCCAATTTAGTAATATCTTGGTTATTGCAAAAGAGAATTACAAACAGGTATTTGTTATAGCTAATTTCTCCCAAATTTTCAATCAGCCTCCTACCAATCAAGTCAGGCTGAAGAAACATGTCAAAAAAGGGGACTATATTTAAACAAAGACTTTGGGTCAGAACCCAAGTAAAAACAAACCCATCAAAATCAATGGGATTTAAGTTATCTTTGATTACTTCAAGTCCCATTGATTGCAATTGGTCTCCTCTGACTAAGTCTGGATCCAATTCAATATCTATATCTATCCATGTCTTCTTATATTTCCCATTCTGCCCAGCATGCTGTATAAAGCTTTGGAGTAGGACTTTGATACACACTTCTATAAAGCCAACAGTCCATTTTCAAAGCACTCGGGCTTTAAAGGCACTTTAATATGGCCTCATTACTTGTAAAGCTATTTGTGCATCCATCTTTTCATCTTCTTTGCGTGTTTTTTTTTTAAAGTTTGCCTAACTTTTTGGAAAGGAATTTTCTGTTAAAGTAATACCTGACAACCTCTGAATAAAAACCGCTTTTGGTCACATGCAGCCATCTGCTTACAAGATCAAGAAAACAAAAGTCTGTATTTTTACTGGAAGAATTTTTCTTTTAACAAGCTAGCCAGAAAGGCTTCCACACACAACCCTCCCCCACTACCTTGGGCCAAGAGCAAACTGTTTCCTGGATGCCATTTCTGGCACTACAGGGCTCATTTCTTAGCTGATTGGCTTCAGAATCCTTCACTTTGTGGTCATTTCTGGTGGATGAACACAACACCAAGAGACCAAAACAACGTGTTCTGTTCAGATCAGCATTAAGTGATGTGTCTTCATGAAATTATAAGACCAGACAGAAAGCAGCATTCTTTGTAGCAAATTTAACCTTCCACATGTAATCTTGTCCAGGTGCTGCTTTCTGAGGTAGGGGAAAGCCTCTGCTGCAAGACAGACCAAGCCATCCACACCTGGATGTGAGTGAGCTAAACATCTGGAGCCACTTTTGCTTCCTCAATCATGGCCTTCAAATTGTCCCTAAACAAATGGCTGTTTAAACAGGCATGGCACCAGAGATTTGTAAATCCTAGACTCCCTGCCAAATCCAGTTTGATATTAAGCACAGCTCTTCTTTTAGGACAAAAATACTGTTCTGATTATCATATCCCAGTAGTATATTTCAATTAAGGAAAACCTCCAATAATTTATTGAGACCCCTTCAACCAGCAGTTATATGTCTTGTAATTGTATAAGCAGACCTTCCAAGACTTTGTAGACATGCTGCTGGAAAGCATCTTATGTGTCAGAGAAGGCTTTTCATTGGTGATGACATTGCCTGCGGACTGGTAGTTGTTGCTGTGATTCACCAGTGCATTTGTCTGAGTAAAAGGCCAAAGACTGAAGTTTGAAAGAACTGCTTTTACAAGGAAAAATTATTCTCGATGCACATCAAGTAGCAAAATGCAATAAGAAGCCACTAAGGCACATTTGCCTAACCCAATTCTCTCTGAATGCATTGACCATAACTTCCATCATCTCCAACCCATTGGCATGGGCAGTAGGAAGTGGAGTCCAACACATTCACAGAGCTCTAAAACAATTCCTGGATGGAGCAGTCTGCCAAAAATACAGACAAATATTGGGAGGCCAAACTTTCTTCTAAAGTAAACAAAGTGGATTCAGATTTGTGAAGCCGTATATTCCTGATGATTCTAATGTGTGTATATGTGTACCTTTAAGTTGCCTGTCAACTAATGGCTACCCCATGAATTTCATAGGGTTTTCTTAGGCAAGTGTGACAAAGTTGCTTTGAGGGTCAGCTATTTGGAATGCAATTGCAACTTGATGGCAGGTTGCTAGGAACAGGAGTAGTACCTTAAGAGTGAATCCCAGTACAATGGTGTGCATGGAGGTGCTTGTGGATGAAAGGAATTATATATAAGGCAGATATTTTATTTTCAAAAAGCCTTCAGTGAGATCTTGGCCAGACAGGGTAGCTGGGTTGTGTTTAAGTGGCTGAGAACAAGACACAGAGAACGGGTGTGTAAGTCTAGGAGTTACTGGCATAGATTGTCAAAAGTTTGAACTAATAAGATTCCTTTCTAATGTTGTAAAAATAAAGGATCTAGTTTGTTTTATAAGTACTGAGCTGGCTTGAGTTATCTAAAGTCACTAGTAACAAAGAAGAACATGCTACCTTAAATAAGCGATTTGATTCTGAGGGAACACTTAAGATCCTAGCCCTTTGACACAAAGGCTGTGTTTAAAGGGTGGAGTTAGGGCTAAGTGTTAAATGTCAGGGCACCATATTAAACTGGAACTGTGAAACCAATCTACTGAGGAATAAAGGCCTGTCACAACAAGGAATATTTAGAGGTGGTTTTGCCATTTCTTTCTTCTGAAATATAGACTATAGCACCTGGTATTTATTAGTGGTCTCCCATTTAAGTACTAACCAGAACTAACTACAATGCTTAGCATCCAAGATCAGGCAGGATCTGGTGCCTTTGGGGTATTTAGGCTTTTTTGTTACTGTAGTTTCTAGTCCGATCTTGTGGCATATTAGATATCATTTGATATCAAGAATTTGGCCTTCTTTACCCATTCCTCTCCACGTGCTTGCGAGGCCACCGGACAAGCACACACACAGGCACGGCCAAAAATAGCTGAATCATTCAGAACAGAACAGATCCAGGCAGGCCAGTAATTGCCGGACTGCAGCTTCAAGAGACCTCCAGGCAAGTACCCTTTTAAGATCACATTATGTATGCATGCTGTTTACAAAAGACTCCCTGCCCCAAGCAGGCAGCTTGATAAGCCGAATACTTAACTGTCAAGCACTCCGCATTTGCATACTGTCTGCTCTATTGACAATGCTGTCATAACTCAATCATGCAAAATACTGACCTTTTGGAGGCTTTGTCTCCAGCCCGAAACCCATTGTATTCCCCGGTAACGGACTAGCCTACAGGCACATTTTCCCCCATAAGACCCCCTGATTTTGAGCATTTCTTCGGATCGCTCCTGGCTTCCATCCCGCCTTGCTGTCCCTTCGTTTGACGAGCCTTCCCTCAGCTCCTCATGCTGAGAATCTCCACTTCTATGGACTTTTCTTCAGACTACCCAGGCTTCAGGACAGGTGTAGTATTTCCCAAGCAAAAATCCCTCTTAAAACCCTCTATCCAACTCCTACCTTTCTTTCATTAGGTCTGTGTGAGTGTGTTTGCATACATACATTTTGACTGTGTTTTTCACAAATGAAGAAAACAATTATTATTTACTTCTGTTTGCTCATTGACTCGGCCTGACCCCGTAGACATTGGGTTCAAGATCTCGCTAGGTTACCCTGCCTCTTGCATTGCTTAGCTTGTGCTCTTGCTAATTCCCATTCCCCATTGTGAGTACATTAAGGTGTCCCTCCTGGGACCCCAGAAATCAGGGTAACACTTTTCTTTCTTAAACTACATTGATATGAAGACAATCAGTACCTTCCTTTATGTGTGATTCATTGCTTGAGCACCAGATTGGAAATCATGATAGCTGAAAAAGCAGACTACCTAAACGACATATATTTTAGTCACAAGCTAAAAGCACAACTCCTGGTGTAAAGCCTATACTAGTTCTGCAATCACTGCTGCTTGCAATGTGAACTCATGAGAACAGTAATGAGAACATTACTGGAGGATTGATACAGATTCGGGAATAAACATGTGAACAGTGGTATATCAAAGGCTGGGCAGTGGGGGGCTGCATTGTGCCCAAGGACAAATGGAAGTTGGGAGGAAGTGAGCCAGGCTTGGCGGGTGATGCAGGCACAGGCATCTTCTGTCACCCTCAGAGCTCCTCTCCACAGCAGCAGATGCAGCAGTGGCACCACTAGTACCAGTCCAATGATGATGAGGAGGAAGCAGAGATGTGTGACTCCTCCAACAGTGCTGGCATTGTCTGGTTTTCATTGTGCCTAAGATGTGCTGTACTCCTTCCTTGCTGAGTGCCTGGTTCCACCCTGGTCCAATGGCTCTCTGAGGATGTTGCTCCTTGTGATAGTGGCAACTTTCTTCAGATTGTTGCTGTCACCAGGTGAAGGCACTTCAGGGAAGTCGGCACCACCATAGCCAGATCAGACATCTCCATAAACAGGCACAGCTGGTACACTAGTTTTCCCTATACAAACGCACTCTTTGCCACTGCCAAAACCTGGACATCTAAGCTCAAAACTAAATCCAAGAATATTCCTTGGATTTTGCAGGAGAGTGTACCTCATTCAGCACAGGCTGAAACCCTATTCTCTGATTTGCCTCTTGGTTGACCAGAAGCACCTCTCTTTTGGTTGGAATAAGTTTTAGTATGTTGCCTTCGTCCTGTCCATTACTGTCAGGAGACACTGGTTTAGTGCTAAAATAGCTTCCTTGGGATTAGATGCAAAGGAGAGACAGAGTTGGGTGGAAAAACCTTGCTGTCCAATGATTGACTCAGCAGTGCCCCTGGCAATGAAGACAATAAGCAGAGGGTTATGTGATTTCTAGGTATCCTGAATTGTAAAGCTTTGTGTGGCTCTGTAGACCATTCATTACAGAGAGTGAATCTTAGGGGTGTAATTCTTTGTAAATTTCATTCTTACAGGCAAGAATGAATAATTTATCATTTTTTTTCTTCTTGCTGTGACACAATCATTGAAAATTGCACACTTTTCAAAGACTGTTTGCAATTTGGGGTTTATTCTGTGCAAAAATGGCCTTTCCTGTACAGAAAACAAGTTTCCTACAGAGAAAACAGCATTTTCTGCACAGAAACTAATATTTCTTCACAGAAAACATCTTCTGCTCAGAAATATTATTTTCTACATAGAAAATACTGTTTTGTGAAGCATCTTCCTCAAACAAACAAAACAAACAAAAAACACCACATGCATTTTAGCCCACAATATGTCCCAGATTACAAAGATTCTCTAGGAATTTCTTGTCAGGGTTTCCCCAACACTCAAGAAGCCAATTTTAATCATTTTTCAAGTATTTACTAATATTATTTTAACCTACTCCAGCCTAGGACTCATTGGTCTTTCCATTTTAAATCTGGAAAACAAATGATGTGTATATCATAATGAATTAAGGTAAAGGTAATTAAGGTAAAAGTTCTACATTTTCAATAAACAAGGACTGTCCTTCTGAAAGCTGTATTGTTTGATTTTTGAATTCTCTGAGGATGTTTTGTGGGGGAGGGAGAAGAATTTGCCAGGATTCTCTGCACAGTCTTTAAATATGTTCAGGAGAAAAGTAAACAGTAATAGGAAGTGGGAAATTATGGTTAAAAAGAGATTATTTAAAAATACTTTTTTTTTCTCATTCAAAAACTACCAGCCACCAAGGGATATTCAGCAATGCTTTAAACATAACTTATCTTCTTTATATGCTTATGGAGATTAAGGTTCTTCCTACACAAGTCTGCAGTTTTAATTATGTCCGCTGAGCCACAATATGCTATAGAAAGTGTTTCCAGATAGTCTCTGCATTTGTTGCTATGATTAGATTATCAGGTGTCATTCTTACGAACATTCAGAGATGGGGAAACTATGGTCTTCCAAATATTGGACTTCACCTTTCATCCATCCTAGTCAGGATAGCCAGTGGTCAGCCATGATGGGAGCTATAATTCAGCACTACTGAAGGGTCACAAGTTCCTGTTCCCTTCAGTAAATGCTAGCCTCCAAAGGATAAGATATGCACTGGGGTTGGAGATGATACAGAACATCACACAGCAGCTGATGACTTTCCTGACATGCAGGCACAGTGGTGGGATGAGTGTAATCATAGGATGTTTTAAACTTTCCAGGCACTTTGCAGGGGGGAAAGTTGGCAGTTCTACTTCATGAATTCAGTTAACTACTTCTTCCTCATGGCAGAGGACTGGACTAGACATAGGCCATTTCTGCACAAGCCTGTTATAGTGCGATGATTCCACTTTCAACCTCCTATGGAATCCTGGGGTTTGCAGTTTTGGGAGGGGCCGGTGCAGAAATGGCCATAGACAGGAAAGTCCACTTGTTCTTGTTCTTCTTGTGGACTTCCTTGTAGGTATTTGGTTGGCTGCTGTGGGAACTGAATGCTGGATTAATCAAGTCATTGGTTTGCCTCAATATGTCTCTTCCTCTGTTTTAATGAATGCAGAGCCCTTTAGATGTATCAGTGACCATTTCCACACTAGACTATGATAATGCTATTATTCCACTTTCAACCTCCTATGGAATCCTGGGACTTGCCCCTCCCCAAACTGCAAACCCCAGGATTCCATAGGAGGTTGAAAGTGGAATAATAGCACTATAACAGTCTAGTGCAGAAATGGCCAGTGAGTATTTAGATTAGCGATAATATATTTGTCTCGGAAAAAAAATGTTTTGGATTACTGCTCCACAAATCAATCAGCCAGCATGGCCACTATCATCTAAAAAAAGTCACTTTCCCAAACGCTGCTCCTTCCAGTTTCTTAAAGAGTTCTGAGGCAGAAAGACCAACTGTAACAGGAATAGTTCTGAACATTCAGATCCCAAAGGCTGTTTATTTATTTATTTCATTTCAAATGAAATATTTGTTGTTGTTTTTTAAGTAGCGACAGCTCTGCTCTGCCCCTCTTGGGCTATAGTTTAAGATGTATGGTTTCATTTTCTGAACAAGCTTTTAGGTAGAAAACATTACTAAGTGGCCCATTACAAGCTTCCCCTGCACACCCGCCAAATGCACACATTGAAGGGCAGAGTGCAAATTCAGGGTTTGGATTTTTATGATGTGTTAACTCAGCATTTGCCAAATGTGACTTACTATTACACTCTGTCTCTAATACAAGGAGATCCATCCAGGCATTTGACTGCTGATGTTTATCGCAGTTATATAGACCATTTTGATTTCTTCCTATTCTGCTGCTCCAGCCCACTTAAACACTTCAGTCTTTCTCTCTCTTTGTCTTCTCTGGACTTGCACAGGTCTCACATAACTGTATACGTCCAGCATGCTGCTTTATGTCCCCTTTGTTTATTTTTTGTTTTACACGAGAGACAGAGATTCTGAGCTTTCTTCAGGTTTTCCAAACTAAAGTTGTAAAGCTTGGAGGGAAATAGGCTCATTGGAAAACATACCTTGTGGCTCATTCTTTAATCCTGAACCTTGGGCTTGGAACATATGGTGATGCATATTCCCAAAGGGAAAAGCATATGCAACCTTTTTCCTATGTGGACAGCTGCCTTTGATCATCCAGGTTGATAAGACTATAGAAGAATGAAAAAGGCCAGAGTTGCTAAGCTGGTATATTCCCCTTGCAGTACTATAAATCCTATCAATTTCAGTGGGATTTACATCTATCTAAGCATTCATAGGATAGCAACAGTAGGCGTGCAGTTTATTTTTATAAATCAAGTGGCCAAGACCACGCATGGGGGTTGTGTTGCATAATTCTCTGCATGCAAGGTTACACATTGATTATGCCATACAACCTTTCTGTTGAATAGAAAATTTGTGGAACTGAATACACACCCATATGTGGAACCAAATGCACATCTGTCATGCACACAATACATCTGCACATGCATATACACCTGCAACTCATTTGTACTACCTTGAACTAAATGTGGATGTTTCACATCAAAGAAAAATATGACACTGCTTCTATAAGAAAAGTATGCACGGGTAAGACACCAGTATGGTGTAGTGGTCTGAGCATGAGAGCTTCGCCCATGGAAACCCACTGGGTGATCTTGAGCACATCACATACTCTCAGCCTGAAAAAAACCCATGATAGGTTCACCTTAGGGTTGCCATAGGTCAGAAATTACTTGAAAGCACACCACCACCACCAGACACCAAATTCCGACCAAACCAGTATTATATTTGAACACATGGCTAATTCCAGCAAAATCCAGGGCATCCATTCTTATTATCAGCAACCAATCCTTAGGCCTGGTAACAGATACCATAGGCAATGCTTTTGGCATTCACATATTATGTTGGATGAATGACAATGGGATGTATAAATTTGGCAAAGATCTTTGAGGTGATGTGAGATGAAATGAAAATTCTAAGTTTATATTATGAAGTATATGTATTAACTCATGACATAGCTGTGTGTGAACCTCGTTCATGTAAACATGAGTAAAACAGCTCTGGGATCAAGCGGGAGGAGGAGCTAATTTGATCTGATATTACAGTTTCTGAAAGTAGTCTGCATTCTGAAAATGAATCAGAAAGGAATTTCAGTTGTGTATGCGGGTTTAGCTAAAAAATAAAATTTGTTTTGTTACCAGGATTGGAAATTTAGGTGGAAGACAACCATATAGTGAAACTTTAGGAGCAAATCTGTGAGTGAGAGACAAAGTTTGATTCTATTGTCACTTAAAAGGCAGTGTTGTTTCTCAGTTTCTGGAACATTTATGTCATCTTCAACAACTCAGTAATGACAGTGAAAATCATTTTCTTGAACTTGGTTACGTTGGGTTTTCCCCCTTGTGTAAGATTTCTCTCCCTCCCCCCAGCTATCTGTATGTGAATGAATGAACATGGAAAAACAAACATCTAAAAGTATTATCAAAATAATTTTATTAAAAATGGCTGGCTTGGCTCATATTTAAAGAACAAAAGACCTTTGAATGCAAGACATGACATGTATATCTGAATTTCATGTGATGTTTGGGAAACTTTCTCAGGGCACTCTTATTAACAATAATACATGTAAACTCTCTGGTCTGAAGCTAATGTAGTACTTGGGGAAAGGCCATGTAGTCTGTGAATACTATATTTGAATATTAGTGCGTGGGTGGAAGGTTGGAATTGAAACATATGGAACCCCATCAGAAAAGGAAAGAAAACCATTCCGAGATATGAATGTAAACCCAATGTTAACATCTGAAGATCTAGTTATGCGGTTACTTGATGGATGTTGATCTAATCCTTGCTCTGTTCCATTCCTTCACAGACCTCACTCTTCTCACATATTTATTGTACATGGCAGTGGCAGTTGTGGTGGGGGGAGGTTGTTACTGGCAGAAAGCACTTTGAATCCAACTACAGGATTTGATGCTTTGCAGACAAGGTTAGCCAACCAAAAAACAAAGAACGGTTTTTATAGGCAGACTCTTGGGGTTTGTGGGATCTAATTTGTTCCCCACCCCCTTAGAAGCCTGAGATTGACCAACTAGAGCCAGGTAAAATATAAAGAGGCAGTTAACACTCCAGAGGACAGGATCAGAATTCTAAATTGTCTGAACAGATTAGATAGCTGGGACAGAACTAGCAAAATGAATTTCAATAGGGAGAAGTATAAGGTATTACCCTTGGGCAGAAAAAAATGAAATGCACAGATATAAGACAGGTGACACCTGGATTGACCGCAGTACATATGAAAAGGATCTAGGAGTCTTAGTAGACCACAAGCTGAACATGAGTCCCCATTTTGATGCAACAGCTAAGAAAGCCAATGCGATTCTAGACTGCATCAATAGGAGTATAGTGTCTAGGGAAGTGATAATTCCACTCTATTCTGCTTTGGTCAGACCCCACTTGGAATACCATGTCTAGTTCTGTGCACCACAGTTCAGGAAGGACATCGGCAAGCTTGAATGTGCCCAGAGGAGGGTAACCAAAATGGTAAAAGGCCTGGAATCCATGCCCTATGAGGATTGGCTCAGGGAGCTGAGTATGTTTAGAAGAAGAGAAGTTTAGGAGGCAACATGATAGCCATGTTTAAATATTAGAAAGGATGTCATATGGAGGATGGAGAAAGTCTGTTTTCTGCTGCTCCAGAGACTAGGACATGGAACAATGGCTTCAAACTTCAAGAAAAGAGATTCCATCTAAACATTCAGAAAAACTTCCTGACAGTAAGAGCAATTCGACAATGGAATACAATATGGATGGGATGAATCCAGAATCTTCTGAATCTGAATCCGGCTCCAAATCTCTGGAAGGTTCTGGGAATCCACAAATCTCATGAATCTTGAATCTTTCAAATCCTTTTTTTAAAAAGGGTTTAAAAAGCAAGGGAAAGAAGGATAATCTTGGGCAAGACACACTCTCTCAGCCTTAGCAAAAGCCTAGGCAAAGGCAAACCTCCCTCTGAAGAAATCTGGCCAGGACAATTGTCATAGTTTTGCCTCAAAATCTCCCCAGATTGAAAATGTCATGAAGGCCCTTTCTACACAGGCAGGAAAATGTGGATTAATCCCACATTTTCCTGCCTGTGTAAACAGGGCCACATATACAGAGATAATCCAGGTCAAAACTAGCTTTTCTTTGCCTAGCTCCTTCTCGCATCCTGGGGTTTGTAGTTTGATGATGCACCAGCACATTTTGGCAGAGAAGGCTGTGACACCTTGTAAAACTACAAACCCCAGAATTATGTATCAATGCAAAGAAATGTTCAGCTGTCCTTGAAATCTCAAGAAGACTGTACCTTCCAGTCAAGTCTCAAGTCCTGCAACAAGGAAGGCACTTAAAACACCCACCCACCCACACACCCCCACCCCCACACACAAACAGCCTCTAGTCCAATCTCAGTTCTGCACCCTGCAGTCTCAAGTCCCGCAACAAAGAAAGCACTTAAACACACACACACACGCACGCACGCACGCACGCCTCTAGTCCAGTCAATTCTCTACCCTCAAGTCCTGCAAGGGACACTCAAGTCAAATCTCGAGGCCTGTCTCAACAATTCCCAATCCCTACCCTCCAGTCTCAAATCAAAAAATAATACAGATTAATGCATGCTCAATAAATGATTCTGGAGGCAGCTACTGTTCACCTTGTTTGTTGTAGGCAACACACACTCCTCCTATAGAATCAGCTAGAGTAGAATCCCATTCTTTCTCAGCTCAGGTTTTTTGGCATTCATTGTTTACCACAGACATGCTGCTGCAACACAAGACCAAAACTGTGTTTCTCCAGCTCTCCTTTGTAACCCTTCCAATGGCAATGCTGCTTATAAACTTGCAGCTAGACAAAGGAAAAAGAGGAAAAGGGGTTGGAAACATAAAAAGACTTTCTAAAAGGGAGCTTCAAAGTGGGTTAACTGAAATATTCATGTATTCAAGACACAGAAACTAAGAGAGTAAGTGGCATCATGACAATCTTAGTCCCAGAATTGACCAAAGAAAGCTGGTGAAGGGGAACCCCTGAACTCCTTTTTTCAGTCTTTGGAACCCCTTGGGCATTCCCACAAACTCCTAGACCCCCAAACAAACTCAGTTTTGCTCCTCTGTCCCTAACCTCCCAATCCCTATCCCAAAATTACCTTGCAGAGGGAGGCAGCAGCAGGGAGAGGCAGCACTAGGGGCACAGGCAGCAGGAGGGAGAAATGGTGGCCTCCAGTGTGTGCGAGGCTTTATGCCGGTCTGCTGGCCAATCACCCGTGCCCACGTTGGGTGGGGAAACACGTGAGGAGCGGGATCCCATCATGGTCCTGAGTTTTCAGGCGTCCTGGTCCCCCAAGTTTACAGGTGTCCTGGGCTCCCAGGTTTTCAGGCATCCCGGTCTCCAACAAATGGTTTGAGTGGCGGATTCAAAAGATTCCGTTTGCCTATTTTGGCACGGGGATTCGGATTCCAGAATCTCGAATCCCTGCCAAAGATTCGAGGATTTGGTTGGCCCATCCTTAGAATACACTGACTTGGAGTACAATGGAGTCGCCTTCTTTAGAGGTTTTTAAACAGAGGCTGGATGGTCATTTATTGGGAATCCTTTGATAGTGTATTCCTTCATGGCATGGGGTTGGACTCAATGGCCTGTGTGATCTCTTCCAGCTCTATGATACTATGATAAAGGCTCATACAGAATGAGTTATGCTAAGAATTCAGAAATATGCTTAGCCCTTCTCTGTCCCATCACCATCACAGATACTTCTGGTGAGAACATGGGGGAAGGCTTTCTTGGGGGCTGCTCCCAGGCTTTGAAACTTCCTTCCTAGATATGTTAGACTGTATTTTCCCTACTGTCTTTTCCTAAGCAGGCAAAGCCCTTCTTGGTCTGCTTGCTACGGGGAAAGGGCTTTTCATGTACTTTTATATTTGTTGTTCTTTTCAATAATTTGTTTTCAACTGCTTTGAATTTTATTGATATTTTAATTACATTTTTAACCTTTGTATGATGATTTTTTTTTTAGCTATATCAATTTTAACTTTTATAGGTGGCGTTGAGTCAGACTGGGGAGAAAGCAGGATATAATCCTCACTGCCCATTCTGAATACTCAGAATAGCCTACCATGATGGGTTTCCCCCCGCCCTAGGTTGACAGAGGAAAGGGATATGGCAAAACAATCTCCACTCCTTATTTATTCATGTAAGCTTATTTAATAACATTATTATATCACCTGTCATTAAAGAAGATCATAAGACAGTTTACAATAAAATTAGGTACAATAAAAACAAATGCTAAAAATAATAGTTTAATAAAATGGTAGGTAAATTGCTGAATAACAATTCACCAAAACCTTAGTAGAAATGTTAATTATCTGGAAGATAAATGAGAAAATGCACCACTAAACATATTTGTTGGCATTGGAAGCATCCAGCACTGGGAGCCTGCTTCCTCTCAACAGAGAGATTATTCCCCATAGTGGATACCCTCCTAGAAGTGGCCAGATGCTTCAGTGTCTGTGGTACAGTGAATCTGCTCTGGGTTTAAAGTTGCTGTTCAAGGTACTGGAGCAATTTTGGGAATAGGGTTCAGTACCTTGGAGAGCTCCCTTAATGCCTGGCATAAAACCTGGTGCAGATTTGCCACACCACTGACATGAAGGCCACTGGCTGCCCATGGCCATGCTAGAGAATGAACACCACTAAGCCACATATGGTAAGCAAAACTCTTCCCTATCAGAGTGTAACAAATGGGACAATATATGCAGGACAGAACTTTAAAACCCTGCCATGGCCATGGATGTTTCACAAGTGGGCAGGTCACCTGCAGGACTGGGGTAGAAGTAGGAGTCCCAGATGAATGCTCTGCCAAACTGCACTTTGTTTCAGAGCATTTTGCTGTTTCTGAGTGGGCAAAACCAGAAGCCCCTTTCCTACTCCCCTTCCATGAACCTACTGAACAAATAGAGGGGGCACTGTGAATTCGTCTCCCAGCCCCATACTGAAGTTGCTGTATATTCAACAGCAGATGTGAAAAGACTTAGGTGTGTGTAGTCCTGGAAGGATCTGCTTTTTTTCTCCTTTGGCTTCCTGTGGTGGAGAATTGTTGGTGCCAATGGGCTAATAGCAGCTTAGAGGAGATGGTTTTCATTTTGTGTGTGTGTGTGTGAGGTTGCTTTCTCTGCTCTATGCACTGGAGCCCCGCTCAGAGGCCTCCCAAGGGCAGGTATTTAAACATTTAAAAATAAGCACGCTAATTGCTTTCATGCAATTGACCTTTAGTTGGCAGCAAATAGCACTTGCAACAAATACCAGCTGTTGGATCAGGCTGGGAAATAGCCCATGTGCAGCACCCATTTGCACTCATGATTCATCATCTAGTGAGGCATGGAGGGAGCTTGGAAAGGTTTTTGGGAACTACAACTTCCAGAATTCTCATATTGGCAGTGGGATTCTGGAAGCTGTAATCTCAAAACCTGACTTTCCCAAACTCTGGACATGAGGAAAGGCAGCTGGAAAATAGCAATCCCAGCAGGCCTTGCAAATGCCTCCCAACTGGGAGAGAAAGAGGCACATATCTCCTATTTATAGTGACTCATGCATGGACTGAAGATGATGGGGGACAGGGGTGAAGTTTCCTCAGGTCTAGATCCCAACCTTCCTTGGGTGAGATTAGATAATGTCCTGAATCCTGTTCATAGTTAATTATTAAATAGGGAGTCCATTTTTATGTAAATCCTACTGATTCTGTAGATCTACTCTAGTTGGCATTACTAATAGAATTCAGACCCTGAGGTTTTGCCCCAAATTTGGGATAATGAACAGAAGACAGCCCCCTCAGAAGAACTGTGATAAACATGTTGAGCTCTTCGAGAGAGGAAAGTCACAATCCAATCATATTTTAACAAGATTACTCGGGAGAAAAATGTGGTCAGTGTGTGTCCTAAAACACTCCATCAATTTAGTTCCAGCACCTTCCCAAGGCTCTTGCATCATGCTACTTGAGAGATATACATGTATCTGAATTTGTGGCTTTAAGTCTTATGTGCCATAGCCAGTATCATCAAACCTGTGTATCATTATTTCTCAGGATATTACAAGAATATACTGCATAATTCATTTTATTTATCTCTCTCCCCCAACCCACTGACCATAGGGAGCAGTGATATGTCCACCTGATTCCTCCATCAAGACTGAAAGTTCCTTTTCAATTAAGAATTCATCCGCACACATGGTACTGGAATTAAGGGCAGCACGTTTATCCAAAACATCAATTGAGCTATTTCAGGAATTACCTTATAAATCAACCATGGACTGCCGGATTTTGAATTACGACAGCAAGCTCAAATCAAAAGGAGGAGAATTTGGCCCATCTGGAATATTTATTGTCCCTTGGTGGTATCAGTTTCAATACCCTTTTGCAGTGCTTCAAGGCAAAAATTTGTGGGGAAAATGTTGAGTAGTTATTGTATGCAAATATGTTGCCCAAAATATTAAGATCACAAAAATGACAATGGAAAATGGCTGAAAAACACAAAGAAATCCTGTTGTTCAAGAGGATTAAAGGAACCATTTATTGAATAGGATGGATTTCTTCCAAGCCTTGGTGCGCAGAAAGCATGCAAGGCGTGAATAATTCATCTAGAAATTCTATAGTGAAGTTGTATCAGTTTCCACAGTAAAACCTGGACTGCAAAGGAGGGAAAATACATCAACATCCGTGACAGGCCTTATGAAGAGACAGTTACAAAGCCTTTCAGGCACCAGAAGCAAAGCAAAATATAATAAATTCTCCAAATGTCAAATTTGTGTCGGCTGAATAATGATGCCATATGGTCTGGTTGCTGTGTCACTGTAGGCTGTATAAAAAAAATATATATCTTAGTGTGTCTTCCCACCCAGCACCCACCCCTACATGTAAAGCAAATAAAGAATTCACCTTTATAACTTCATAGTCTTCTTAACCATAATTCTCACAAATAGGCAAAATCTTACAAGTTTGCTGAAAGGATGATAAAGGGAGAAAAAGACAAACTATCTCTTGTAGTTTCTGGAAATTTATTTAATCCACTCAGTCTCTCACAGTCCATTGTATATATATCAGATCTTGGAAAAGTTACTAAAACTCCCAGCCAGTATGGCCATTGGCCATGCTGTCTGGAGGATTATGGGTGTTTAAACCAAAAAGCAAATGTTTCAAGTTCTGGTATTCAAAGTATACATTTCAACAAATAAAAAGAATTTTAAGAATCAGGGATTCCATGAAGGAAAGCTAGGAACTGTAGTTTTTCTGAAGCTCCTTATAAGAAATGTCTATTTCATTAACAGAATTAAAATTCCAAAGGTTCCTTGACAGGAAACCATGACAGTTAAACAGGTTTGAAACTTCCTTTATACTGAACTGGAGAAAAGCTTACAAAGGCAGGAGAGCAGAGTTTCAGCACAGTGTAAAAATTCCTTTGGTCTGTCAGAATCAAAGTAAAAGGCATGGGATAACATTCTGGGTTTGAAGTAAAACCACCACATTTATAAATAGTGATCACTAATAGTTCTTCTTCATTCTGGAGAGAAGTGCCCAGTGGGCGCCACAGAGTTCTGTCTTGGGCCCATTGTTGTTCAACATCTTATATGAATGACTTAGATGATGGAAAAGAGGGCATGCTTATCAGCTGTATCAATGACACAAAATTAGGAGGGATAGCCCAAAAGAGTTCAGAATTCAAAATGACCTTAACGGATTGGAGAGCTGGACCATAATTAACAATATGAATTTCAAATGGGATAAATGGAAGGTACTACATTTAGGCAAGGAAATGAAATGCAGAAATAAGAATGAGTAATACCTGGCTTGACAGTAGTATATATGAAAAGGAGCTAGAGATGATATTAAAAAAAGAAGCTAAATGCGAGTCAGCGGTGGGATGTGGTAGCCAGAAAAGCCCATGCAATTTTAGACTGCATCAACAGAACTATCGTATCCAGACTGAGGAAAGCAATAGTATAATTCTGTCTTGCTTTAGTCAGACCTCACTTGCAATACTGTATCTACTTCTGGATATCACAGTTTAAGGAGGATATTGACAAGATGGAATGTTTCCAGAGGAGGAAGACCAAGATGGTGAAAGGACTGGAAACCAAGCACTATGAGGAGTGGCTTATGGAGCTGGGTATGTTTAGCTTGGAGAAGATTAAGAGGCAATATCATAACCATCCTTAAACATTTGAAAATATTTCATGTAGAAGATGGAGCAAACTTGCTCTAGGAAGCAGAACATGAACCAATGGATTCAAATTACAAGAAGAATGATCCCACATAAACATTAGAAAGGACCTGTTCAACCTCATGACGGTGATAACCATTGGGCAGTGGAATAGACTGCCTTGAAGGGTCAGGGGGAGCTCTTCTTCTTTGGAGAGCTTTAAATAGAGGGTGGATGGCCATCTCACTGGAGTGCTCTAATTGTGTATTCCTGTATGGCAGGAGGTTGGACTAACTGGTACTTCTGATTCCTTCCAAGATTCTGTGATTCTGTAGTAAAGGGTGATACAACATTGTGTTGTAATTTTATGTATTTTTCCTCCATCTACCACCCTGAACTGGGAACTTGAACTTAATCTTCTACTTGAAATGCAAAATGATTTCTGAACTGGTGAAGGAATCAAACTAAAGTGTGAATATGAAATATGGAATGGTATAGTTGGGGCCAACACAAGATATTTTGTTGCCTGATACCTCTTGTGATTCCACATTTGGAAGCCAGATGGGTGGATGCTTGAATCATATTTCTTCAATATCATATCATCATGAACATATCAGATCTCATCTGATTTTAGAAGCTAAACTGGATTGAGCTTGGTTACTTCTGGGATGGAAGACATCAAAGATATACCAGGGATCTCCAGACCTGGTTGGAAAAGGAATAGTGCCATGGCACCCTTGACAGGGTTAACTATACTGGTCTAAATGAACCCCCAGTCTTGATTCAATATAAGGCAGCATTTTGAGTTCATACATAACAATGGTATTAGAAAAGTGTTACCATAACATCTGAGGTAGGAGGATAGTTTAAGATACCCAAGAAAGCTTTTCAGTTAAGAATTCATCTGCACAACATGGTACTGGAATTAAGGGCAGCACATTTGTCAGTGATAATCGAAAAGTGTCTACCACGACATCTGAGATAGGAGGACAGTTTAGGAGACCCAACAGAGCTTGTGCAGCCTGCACAACTCTGTTTTTCAACAAAGAGAATGTCCTAGAAGCTCAGAAGGAGCAGTCCAGAGACTGACAATGGTACCCTTCATCCCTTGCTGCTTCAAATGACTGCCATTTTGCCTAATGTGGGGCCCATCCCGAATGTCATGAACATGCATACCAACTTTCAGATTTCAAATCACTGTACTCATTTTTACATTTGCCCCTCACATTGGTAAGCCAAATATTTGTACTCTTAAACTTAGGATGAAAACAGGGAACTGTGATGGAAACCATTGGGTAGCTATGTTGGAACGTGCCTGTCTATCGTCAAATAGAAGCATGAGCATGGCACAGGTCCCAGCTTCTCTTGATTTCCTGATTTTCTTGATTTTCTTGTTGTACATTAGTTATATTTTTATACTTCCTTTCACTGGGGCATTTAGTACTGCCGCAGAGAGTGCTGAAGTCTTGCTTGCCAATAGGATACATGGCCTTGCAATGCAGTAGACATTTCCTTAGTGCTAACAAGAGGCTCTGAAATTGGGGTTGGGGAGGAATCTCCCATGATCCTAGTTCAGCTTGGCTATTGGCCTTGGGAAGTTTCTGTCCCTATGCATGTTCTTTAACTATGTCATGCTTAATTCATTTTGGTTCCTCTGTAGGCTAATGCGCATGTCCTTTAAGTCTGTAATGCTGCAGTCTGGATTGTCTCAACTGATCTGAGGTACTAAACCAATCACTAGTCCAAGCTACAGTATTAGTGGGATTTACATAAATATTGACTCACCATTCAGCCAAATTGATTCAGTGGGAAAAACAACTGGATTTCTACCACAACATATTATGTGTCTTGTGTATACAGAAAGGTTTATCTTGTGGCAGAAGTTAGATTAGTTTGGGACACAGGGTTATGTGACTTTCCAGATGTCATTCAACATCACCTCCAGCATTCCCACTATTTTTCCCCATTGGCTAGTCTTGCTAGCGCTGCTGGGACTTGCAGTACAACAGCTACATGATTCCTACCACTAGACTAGATATGGTTTTAGGCTGCAATTCCATGTATGTCTACACAGAAATAAATGCCTTTGAGTTCAAAATTGAAACTTATTCCCAAATATGCTGTTATCTTATAAACACTTTGTTGGGAATAGGTCACAATGAACTCAAAAGGGGATTCACTGCTGAGTGGCATGTATAGAACTGTGTTGCAAGTTTCTCACAGTGTCATGATTCTGCAGATTTTCAAACATACGAATTAACATTTGAGGGGTATAAATTACCTTACGGACAAATATATTTATGTGGTGGAATGGTAAGAAAAAAATCTTTGATTCTTACTTGAGCTATTTTTGCAATGGACATTTGTAATATGGATAGAAAAATGTTACAAAAATGTTCTGTTATAGGGAAGATGTATTTCTATAGACCTAAATAACATGTTTTATTCCACACAGTTGATTCAAATTGATTTCTTATTAGGTACTGTTTATTGTATATGGTTAGGAAAAAAAGAAATAATAAAAATGTTTTAAAATAATGGATTTTTTTTTTAAAAAAAGGTAATCATGGGGTGGTTGAGCTATGAAATGAAAAGGTGAATAGAAAAGCAGACACTTTGATTTTATTATTTTGGGAGGCTGAGTATGGTAATAGTGATGCTGAAATACACAAAGAAAAGCATTGGGGACATGAAATAGACCAAGTCATCTTCACCTCTTAGGTTATACTACCATAGGCATCCATTTGTCATCACATCTTTTATGTACTAATGACAGGTCCATCCATAAAAAACAGGAGAAACTGAAACCGCAGCTTTGAAATGGGTAGGAAATGCAAGAGGTATAAACGTTTCTGCAAGATGTCAAACTCAAACTTAAAAGAAATTGGGGGAGGGAAGAATGTTGTAGTATCACATGTTCAGTGAGCAAGAGAAGGAAAGGAGAAATACCAGTTGTTCAGACAGGGGAGAAGACAGAAGATGGCTAGTAATTTTGAAAGGTTTATAGTGGATGAATCCAATTGCAGCTATCACGGTCCGCTGTGTGTCGTTCATTCACTGTTTCAGTGAACCAAATGGGAACAGCAAGTTTAAAGTCAGAGGGACTCTTCTATTTTTAATACAAACTATACTCAAAGAGTGTTCAGCAGTGAATCATGTGACATGAAGGACAGGTTAAATAAAAGAGGAGATTAATGTGGGAAGGGGGTTAGGATTGGACTTTAGTTCCAGGCCCTTTCCCCCTGGATCAGACTCTTTTAAAGGTGTATTTCAGGAGAAAGTTTTGATGTTGCTTGGTCAGTAATTTCAGGGATTTATTTTCTTATAACTCTCTCTTCCCCTTTCTCAATAGCAGTTGCTGTTTTCAAATTATAGTATAAACAAACAGCCCTTGTATTTTCATAATCTTCAGCATTTCACTGATGAAAACTGGGACTCATGTGGCTGAGCTACACCCCAGTATGGTCAAAGGGTGTAGCCAGGCGATAAATGGGCAAAAAAGTAATTCAAGAGGGAAAACAGACAAAACTACTATTTTAAGCAGAGAAACTTTGGAATGTAAAGCCTGGTCTCTGTGTTCACGGGTTCTGCATCAAAGGATTCAAACAACCATGGCTTGAAAATACTCTGGGGGAAAAAATCCAAAAAGCAAATCTTGATTTTGCTGCATGTCAAGCACTATGCTGGTGTGTAGGCATACTTTGCTGTAACCTCCTATAATTTCACAGATCCTCAGGCTTTCTCTTGAGAGAGTTGTTTGAATTGTTTACTCTTTTATATATGGGACATGATTTTACTACAGCACTGACTTGAGCACCCACGGATTTTGGTATTCGGGGAGGTCCTGGAACCAAACCCCAGCAGAAACAGAGGTCCTACTGTATGTACTTGGTTTGAAAAGGGCAAGACTTTGAGGCCTCCTCAGCTCTCCTTCCTGCTGAGATAACTGAATGAAAGCTATTTCTGCATTTTCAAGTCAGTCTGAAGCAGTTGTAGCAAGACCAGTACTAAGTAGGAGAAGTGGGAAGGGGAGAAGATACAGGGACATTTTAAAAGTAGTTGAGAAAGTGGGGTGACAATTAACCAGGGCAGTCCCGGCCAAACTGGGATCAGTGGAGGGTATGTACTTATGGCTGCTATAGCAAACCCTAAGCAAAAATAGATTCAGTTCTATAAAACTAAATCCCCCCCCCAGTATAATTCCAAACCATTGCGTCAGAAAACACATTTAATTAGTAATAATCAAGTTTTAATTGCTTCCACTTACTAAAATAAAAATAGGCAAAACGTTGAGACTGACAGTTTTTCTTTCTCTGGGCTTTGGATTCCCCCCAATCACCTATCCAAAGGCCAGATAAAGTAACTTACTTTTGTGGCTTTATGACTGCCAAAGGGGAACTGGCTTTAAGTAACCACTTGCTTCTAAGCTTTTGTAATGCATTGTGTATTTCATTTTAGTGTAATCTTCTCTCTATTTGGCAGACAGGGAGAAATCACATAAAAATGAATAGGTGATGCAATACTGTTCCATTTTGGTAATTCTTCATCTCTGTGTAATTCTGTTTAATTACATCTGATTAGACTGGTAGCCAGTCTTCACCACCATGGTGCCCAGCAAGTGTGCTGGGCTGCCCTTCCCATCATTTCCAAACATGATGCTGATTGTTGGCTGGTAATTATAGTAAGAGCACATTTGAAGGGAATCAGGTTGGAAAAGATTGTTGTTTGTTGGGCTGGAAATAAGGTTGTCAGGTTGGATAGGGGATGGAGCTCCTATAACTTTTGTCTCTAACATATTAGGAAGAAGGATGAGGTATCATAAAACTCCATCAAGTAAGATGGAGGTACCTGTCCTCCTGCACCTTCCAAATCCCAACTTTCAGCTATTGCTGCTCCCTGCTCAAATAGCTATTGCCTCCCTTATGGGATGGAAGGAGGAGAGCTCAGCTCTGTTCTTGTCCTCATCCCATATCTAACCTGGCAATCCTAGGTGAGAACTAGGGAATGAAATCCTCCCGATGCTGGTGGACCACAACTCTCACCAGGCCTGGACAGCATAGCCAGTAGTGAAGAATGCAGTTGCAGTTGCAGTTCAGCAACATTGGGAGGCCTCCTGTTCTAAAATCATCAAAGGGTGTAAAATACTATGTAAAATTTCATACCTATTGATAAAGCATTCTGTCTCTCTCCTTTTTTTTTGTTTCCCCACTTCTGTGCTCCTTTTAATCTAATTCAAGTTACATTTAATAAAATGCTATCATCTTTTTGCTTTAAGTATAGTTTGGCTTCAGTCTCAAACACATTAATTAAAAAGCCAATGTAAACATGGGGTTACTCAGGAGAAAGTGCAACAAGCATCACAGGCTTTAATATTGTCAGCTGTCACTTTGCCAAGGAAAAGTATACATTCTAGCATAATTTACCTGCTATTGGTTTAAAGACTGAAGCTTTCATCTACAATCATAAATCAATCCCACCAGTGCTATGATTACTTTGGTTGTTCTTCTCTGAACTTCCTCCAGTTTTCATCAATACTGTTCTGGTAATGACTTGCCCAGAATATGGTACCATTTTGCAGGTGTCATCAGATTATGGCTACACTGACTGGAGTCAAAGCTTGGAAAAGTTACTTTTTTATTATTTATTTGTATCCCGCCTCTCCATATGGATCGAGGCAGCGAACAACTTACAAATAGCATGTATTTCGATACATTTCTTATACATGCCCCCAACAAGCTGGGTACTCATTTTACCGACCTGCGAAAGGATGGAAGGCTGAGTCAACCTTGGAGCCCGGCAGGATCGAACTCACAACCTTGTGGCTTGCAGTACTGGCATTTAACCACTGCGCCACCAGGGCTCCTATTTTGTGGATTACAACCCTCATGGAAGCCATTGTTCATCCTTTTGGGAAGATTCTGGGAGTGGCAGTTCACAAGAGTAACTTTTTCAGACTCTGATGAGGGTTGCAATGAAGAAGCAGTCCTGACTCTTGCATCTCAGTGACTGTTATTGTGCTGGACATCAGGAGACAAAAAATCCTAGACCAGGGAGAGTTCAATTCCAGTCAGTGCTGGCTCAAAGATTTAGGAGGTCCTTGGGAAAGTCATCTTCAACATCTTAACTTGGAAAAGAAAGAATTTGAAAACTGAAAAATACTCTTGTTCTGCTCCTAGTCTTCCTGGAATTTCTATGCAATGCATCATTGTTACACTAGCAGATTCTTTACTGGTCTCGGGCAGTGGCAGCAGGTAGCTTCAATGTCAGTGGAGCAATGACTCCATTTTGGTCTTTCTTCTGAACTTTAAAGGAGTTATTTAAAATTCAGGACCTCTTGGGGATAGCATTCAGCAGCTTGGATAGTTCCTTTAAAATTCAAACAAAAAGACAGAGCACTTTTACCACCCTGCCAACTTTGGACCAACATCTACCCTTGATCTTGGGATAGTGAAAATTTCAAGAAATGATAGTGCTTGTTATCTGTTGGAGATGTCCTTGGTAGGATTCTCCACTGAACCATGAAGTAGCCTGAATGACTTGAAACAACTACGTTTTCTCAGCCCAATTTACTTCACAGGTTTGGTTACAAGAATAAAACAGAAGCATCTAATAATAATGATAATAATTGCCATTTCTGCACTACACTGTTATGGTGCTATTATTCCACTTTCAACATCCTGTGAAATTCTGTGGTTGCGGTTTAGGGAGGGGCATTTAGAATTCTCAGCCAGAAACTACAAACCTCAGATTTCCACAGGAAGTTGAAAGTAGGAATAATAGCCCTATAACAGTATAGCATGGAAATGACCAGTAATAATAATATTGTTGAATTATTAAAAATCTTTTTGAGAGTATTTGACTGAGATTTCTGATCAGCTACTAAGTTAAGTATAATAAGTAGCATATGTCCCAACTCCACCCCTCCAATCCTGACTTTTACTGGGCATCAGCTGCTGTGAGTAAAGGAGGTCTGTTCTCCTATCAATTGAGGTGAAGCAGACTGATGTTTCCATCCCTCCTACCAGCAAGCTCCAGGGTGATGATCAGAAGCAGGATTCTTGTTGGAATTCCTCCTCACACTTGAGATCACTGAGTGAGAGGGGGCAGAAACATGGCTCTTCTGTCTTTCAATCAGCAAGAAAACAAACCCTCATCACTTGCAGTGGCTACTGCCTACTAAGTCAGGAGTGGGGAGTTTTTGTGATCTCTGTATTCCATACACTATTAAATACATAGGGATAATGCATATGAATTAGTTACAAATGTGTAACTCTAGGTAACTGTGATTATGAATTCCTCCCTATGTTTATAATATAGTCAATAGTGTAATTTGTTTTTAATGTTGACTTTTTCTATATTTTAAGCTGTCATCTTTTTAGTGTGTAACTATTTTCAGTCTCAGTCTTGGGAAAAAGGTGGGAAATAAATAAAAATTATCTTCATTTTCATGTGCATCACTCTAGTTTTTACAGAAGAGGTAGAATATAGGCCTGCTGTCTTTGAACATATATGAGTAGGGGGCACTGAATGTATTGTATTCATAAATCACATATTCACACATTAAACACCATACAGTACAAACCAACCTCTTCCAGGTGTTTATAAGAAATCCATGTCACCTCTGTTAAAGTGTGTGCCTCAGTTAAAACTCTGCACAAAAAGAGCACACTGCATAAAAAATTCATCTGAAATGAGAGATGCAAGTTGTACATTTCAGGGAAAAGCAAAGCATGCAATCATCATGGGACCTTGAATCTCCAGCCATTTCTGTACAAGAAAGAATGCTTCCCTGACCCTGATTAGAACAATTCAATTGGCTCATGTGTACAAAGAAATTCTGTCTGTGCAGTCAGATGAAAACAAAACCAAACCATGCCAATCAACATTTTAGGCTCAGTCTAGCGAAGTTCAGACTTCTTCTACACTACTAGCTTCAGCTGTGTGTTTAAGACTGCAACATGAATTTTTATCTGGTCATCAAGTCCCATGTACACCAGTTGAACTGACTTGTGAGCATGACACTGCAAATACTATTCATGTGAAAAGAACTAATGTGTACCTCGTTTCCTCAAGAGGCAGCTCCTGACTTTGCTCGTGACTGTCACATAGTGTAAAACTTTGGAAAACCACAGACACTTCTCTGGGAAAAAAAACATTTGTTGTTGATCAAAACCAAATTGTCCAGTACACACTACACTTGTAAACGGCATCCTAGACATTATTATCTTTCAGGGAACAACATATTCTCTTCAACTCTTAACTGCAGTCTCCAAGAAATCCAGGTAGCTTTAAAAGGATCTGTTTAATTACTTGCTTCTTTCTACGCCTTTTATAGTTTAACATAAGTCTTCAGTCTTTGATGGAGGGCTGCCCTCTGATTTACCCATAGCAATAACAGCAAACCTGTGCAGACCGGAAAGTTGCCGGAGGCACCAAACCTGCAGCCTCAGAAACCACTAACAAGTCTCTTTCTCCCTTATACATCTCTTTCACCTTGCAAAACATTTCAACTCCTGCCAAAGACACAGAAAGAAGATGAGCTACCTCAAGCTCTTGGCTAGCACTGCTCCCCCTAAAGTCATGCCTCCATTGTCTCCCTGTTCTTTTGATGCCTGGGAAAGTACATATCAAAGTATTCTAAGTGCCAGAAATTTCACACCATTAGACACTGCTGCTGTCATCGAAAATGCAGACAAGTGGAAAGATGTCTGATGTTTAAAATCACACTATCCCTTGAGCTCTCCTTAAGACTTGAAAGGAAGTTTGTATGAAAGTAATGATTACAATGCTCCCTCCCCCCCGTTTTTTTTAAAGGTAGGGTGGAGGGGGATAGAGGGGGACTAACTTTTTTGACTCTTTGTTTCTAGACTCATTCACTTTGGGACCAGCAACCTCAGGTAACATGTGACAGTCTATCGTAAATAGAGGAAACACAAGAGACTTGTTATGTGAAGGGCTGTGTTTCTTTGCTAGTGCAGCATTGTTCCTTACGCCAAAACACTGTGTTGCTGAACAATGACAGCTCTGAGATTTTGGCCTTAAATCACACTTCTGCATAGAGACACATTGCTGGAACAGATGCTGGGAATAATTTGACACAGCTTATTTGTTTTAAATATGACCTCAAAGGGGCTTCATCCACATAGATGGAAAAGCTAGCTAAAGATGGCAAACCGATCCATGCTTACTTGAGAGTAAATCTTGTTGAAATCGCTGCGGTTTAATATCTTAAGCACACAAATGATCAGGTAAAAATATAATTAGTGCAGGTCAAAGGAGATTTATTGAGACCAGGTTTACCTGGAAATTTGCAATCAGTCTTGGGCCCTTTCCGCACCCAACATTTTAGTGAAGACGTCTGGTGGGGATCCCAGCAGTGGCTCTGCTGGGAGGAGAGTACTAGGGAAGTGCTCCCCTTCGCACTGCCTGCCTCCTTGCAGAAGGGAGCGAGATGGCCACACCTCTTCCTTCCACAGTGCAGCTGGGTACTTTCTCAGGCTTTGCTGAGGCTGGAAGTGCAGCCATCATGCTTCCAGGGCTTCCGCAGGACAGGTAAGTGAGGGATGGTGGCATGATCATGGGTCATTGATGGGGAAAGCCCATCAATTATTTAATCTGTGATTGCGCTGCCTGGGGACAGGAGAAGGATGGGACTGCAATGACGTCATGCAGAACCATCATTGCAGTTCTGTCCTTCTCCCATTCTCATTGAAGGATGGGAGTGTGCTGCGGGCAGCGCCTAAAGTAGCATGAGATTCAGGAAGTGAACATTAGAACTTTACATATTCAACAGCAGTAGATTGCAGGAAGTCTTGCTCTCACCACCAAGAAGGTTCATGTTCTGAAGAAGTTACCAGCCTGATCTTTCCTATATGCAGTGTCACCCTTATAAAGGTCACAGGAGGTATTGCAGCTCATTCATATGACAAGGGCAGATGTATTATGGGACTGATAGGGTGAGAACTATTCAACACTTGAACAAACTGAGTTAGTAGATGGAGGACCATCCTTGTTTGGAAGTTTTTAGATGGAGGTTGGATGGCCATCTCTGAGAAATACTGTAGTATTGTTTTCATCTTGGGTTCTGCATAAAGAGAAAGGCAGGATATAAAATAGATAGACAGACAGACAGACAGACAGATAGATAGACAGATAGACAGACAGATAGATAGATAGATAGATAGATAGATAGATAGATAGATAGATAGATAGATAGATAGATAGACAGACAGACAGACAGATAGATTTCTGTGAGGCAGTTTTGTGTCTCCCTCAGACAGGGTAGAGGATACAGTTAGGCCTTCTGTTTGACCAACCTGGGTTGTTTTTGCTCCCTCATCATTCTGTATAGAAAAGGCGGGCTACAGTACAGGGATGCTAAAGCATGCGGTGTCCATAGCCCTCATGGAAGATGTCTCCCCCTGCTCTATTACCTTGGCATGGATTCTTGTGACTTTGGGAAATGGCTTCTCTGGACTATCCTTCTGCACATGCTTCCACATGGTCTGTTTTGCTTGTATTGACTTTGTGTTGCTTGGATTGACCCCTGCACTGTTCTGACTCATGTGTGCTGAATTCCTCACTGATTTATTTACAACAGAGGGACAGACTAGAGGGCCCTTGCCATTCTTCCCATCTCCAGGACTCTGTGATTCTATGGATTGTTTGGCTCAACATAGCTCATGTACTCCAGCTAATGCACCAGCCTTGAACTTTGCTGGTACTCCTTGGAATTCTCCAAGGTCCTTCTAGTTGTCCATTCTAGTGCTGCCTCTGAAACTCTTGTTGGAACAATTTCTTACTATAACTATATAATCATTAATCTTTATCTACCAAAGTGATTATAAAAGATTTAACATTTATAATTATACTGTAATTAACTTTTTACTTTGTCAAATTAAGTAATGCTACAATTTAAAAGGAATATAATGAAAGCTTGTTGAAAAACACAAGGAAGTCAACAGTGAGATAGTATAAAGGCCATTGTTTGACTTTGGACACTTGCAGTTTGCAGTTGCTCATCTTGTCACAGAAAAGTGGATCCAAATGGGAAACTTTTGATGTTTCAGCTCAGAGGTGATGCAGAAGTTTAATCTGATCACTGTGGACTTAGTCATGCTGCTACTACCTTTTCAAAAGCTGTGCTGCTGCTTTTTCTCCTTCATATTTACATGTCTGTCTTTTGTGCCTTGCAGATAACTTTGATGCATGGATGACAACACCTTCTCCCCCAACCCCAACCCCTTTTTTTCCCCTAGCATGAGCTGTTACTTCCACAGATGGCTTGTGATAAACCAATTAGAAACTGAACCTACAGAAATATGAGCTGTTCTGAAAAAGAGGGAACCAAACTCTGGCACAGAGTCATTGAAAAGGGAATTTCCATTCAGAAGAGGGAGAAAGGAGGTGTCAGGCTTGGATTGGCTGACTTTTGAGCGGGTAACACACAAAATTTTGTGTGCTTCTCTATAGAATATTGATCCAAAATGGCAAAACTATTGCAGTGGCTATAAAAAGGAAGAGAAAAGGACTATTTAGGCAAATTATGGCATCAAATACAGAGTTCCAGAACTTCAAAAACACACCCAGCATATTGAATAATAGGGCTCTTACAAAGGATTTCTTCATGCCCAAATTGTCCTTACTTGAGCAGAGGGGTGATGTAGTGTGACATTAAGCAAAAGCATTACACATTGAGGCTATTTCTACACGACTGTTACAGTGCTATTATTCCACTTTCAACATCCTATGGAATCCGGAGTTTGCAGTTTAGGGAGGGGTCTTTGAGGCCCCTCCCTAAACTGCAAACTCCCAGATTCCCTAGGATGTTGAAAGTGGAATAAGAGAGCTATAAAAGTCGAATGTGGAAATAGCCCAAGTTGGAAAATACTGGAGCACTTCTGTGAGTTTTATTCACATCCCACACAATCATAGAGTGACTTCAATGGATTTAACACCGCCCTCATCTCCCTATAAATGAGTCCTCAGATGGCCAGAAGTCCACTTCTGCAGTACTTTAACGCTGTATGCACTTTTGATTTTAGCATGATCTTTCATGAATATAAACCTGTTTCTTTAGATGCAGTACCAAGTGGTATAAAGGCCTCAGATACAAAGTATGTGCTTTCAATATGCTTTATATCTGAGGCCCTAATGTCACTCGGTACTGCATCTAAAGAAGTGGGTTTATATCCATGAAAGCTCATGCTAAAATAAAAACCAGTTAGCGTTAAAGGTGCTGCCATATTTCTTATTTTCTTTCCCTCCCTTCCTCTTTATGTTGCAAGAGACTAATATAGCTACTTCTTTCAAAGCTACATGCACTGTTTTAACTTAAAAAAACCCAGTGCATGTAGCTTTGAAAGAAGTAGCTATATTAGTCTCTTGCAATATAAAGAGGAAGGGAGGGAAAGAAAATAAGAAATATGGCAGCACCTTTAATGCTAACTGGTTTTTATTTTAGCATGAGCTTTCATGGATATAAACCCACTTCTTTAGATGCAGTACCGAGTGGCATTAAGGCCTCAGATATAAAGCATATTGAAAGCACATACTTTGTATCTGAGGCCTTAATACCACCTGGAACTGCATCTAAAGAAACAGGTTTATATTCATGAAAGATCATGCTAGAATCAAAAGTGTATACAGCATTAGACTTAGCAGCCTTTGCATGTTCATACTAACTAATTGTTGGTTTGCCCCATAATGACTATAATTTGTTTGTTTTATTACACCCACCCTTTTCTTGGGTCATTCTAACTTAAAGCCATTTTGTCCCTTCCCTCTCCTCCATTAGGCCATGGGGCTTTCTGCCCTTCACAGTTGTAGTACTATTATTCCGCTTTCAACATCCGATGGAATCCTGGGGTTTGCAGTTTAGGGAGGGGCATTTAGAACTCTTCACCAGAGAGCCCTTTGGCCTCAGTAAACTACAAACCCCAAAATTTCACAGGATGTTGAAAGTAGAATAATAGCATTATAACAGTGTAGTGCAGAAAGGCCTTACGTCTTTGATTAAGAACAAATAATTTTTAAGTAAGGCATTTGCATATGTTTCCCAACAAAGATTAAGTTTTTTAAAAAAATCTTTTTTCTGCTAGACCTGGGCCAGAATTCTGTTAGGGACATCTGCATATGTGAATTTCCCTTATCTATATAGATGTCCTTTCCTATGCACTGCAGGTGTTGGTATTCCCTTCCTCTGTGCATAGCACACAAAACCTTACTCTCCAACCTACCAATAAGTCCTGATGCATTCCTGTATGGCCATTCTGTGCTTCACAGTACACAGGCTGGATCAGGGAACTGTATGGCTACTTCCCCCATAACAAGAGGAAAACATTGACATCCGCTGGGCTCTCCATTCAATTTGCTACCATTTTGAGCCTAAAAACACTAGATCCCATCTGATCTTGGAAGCTAAGCAGGGTCAGCTCTGGTTAGTACTTGGATGGGAGACTGTTAATGAATACCAGGTGCTATAGGCTATGGCCCTTTCTACATGTGGGGCATGAATCGGACAGAAACGGGACTCATCGGATTTCTTCTCCATCCAATCGAGTCCTTCAGGACAAGGAGCAGTGCGAGCTTGTTGCTCCGCAATGCTCCAGCATCCAAAATGGCGGCTTCCGGTTGGTGGAGGCTCTCCACCAATTGGAGAAGCTTGCCAGCCTAAAGCCTGCCCCTGGCAGGTCTGCAGACATGCACTAGTTCGTGCCTGCAAATCTGCATTGGAGCGTGGCGACGGAGCGACACGGGGTCGCGCGCTCCATGCTTTTGAAAAACCTCTTAAAAGAGGTTTTTAAAAAGCACACTGTGCGACCAGTTCCGGTCACTCCAGAGCAGACTGAGGTGCAGAACTATGAAAAGTAGTCCAACCCAGTCCACTCCATGGTGCAGAAGACCTCTGTCAGAGGTCGCTCTGCGCCGTTTTAATAGCCCGGTGCGGAAAGGGCCTATATTTTAGGGGAAGGAGCTGGCAAAACCACCTTTGAGTATTCCTTGCCTTAAGAAAACCGTATGAAATTCATGGAGTCACCATATGTCGACAGACAACTTGAAGGAACATGCCCACTTGAAGGAACATGCCCACACACACACGCACACTTTTGAGACAACTGTTTAGCCTTTCTAATACTAAGAGAGAGAGTTATTCAGGAGTAGAACAGACTATACCAGCAGGTTGGAGGGGGAGGGACTTTCCTTTGTTGGAACTGTTTGAGACTGGATAGCCAGCTGTCTGAGATGCTATAATTGCATGCTGAGTTGCATTATACACACAGGTTGAACTAGAAAGTCTTCATGTTCCCTTTCAAAGCTGTGATTCCATGATTCATTCTAGGATGTCCTTCATATTTTCACTCTGCCTCTATATTTCTGGATTGAAGGCCAAACATCTATTCTGCCCTTAGTGCAATGTTCCTTTTTCACAGAGTTTTTCTTTTTCACAGAGCTTGTTGGACTCCTAGAAACTCCTAGCCATCATGGCCAGTGATATGCTGGCAGGAGGATCTTGGGACTTGTTTGTGGACTAGGAGACCCTACTCTCCATGGATCAGTGTTATGATGTAGACAGAATGGCTCATGTTCACAATTTGTATGTGCATGGGGGTGCAATAGTTCCCCCTGTTCAATGCCAGCTGTTTAATGTAGCTAATGAAACCTGTGGGCTCACCCTGAATCTTCTTTAATTTATTATATTTTGATCTTGCTTTTGTCTTCAGAAACTCAGAATCTCCTACTTAGGCAGTTTCCTATCCAAGTAATGGAACAACTGAGCTGTTTCTAGCTGTAATTATTAAGATGATGTAGTGGGTGCCATGAATCTGCCATAGGACTAAGATCTGCATATATTACAAGTCAAAGAGAAATTCACACTGGCAGTGAGCTTTTGCATCTTCTCCTGCCTAAGAAACTGCTACCCCCTGCAAATGATTGCCATTGTGGTTTGATTCCCTGGAGACCAGTAATTCACTTCATAACTGTTGCCGACAAAGCATGTATTTCACCAAGGCATGTCCTGAATTCCTACCAGCTAAAGTTGCAGGTCCTCTTTACCAGTATGTGTTACTTGAACCCTTAACCACACTCAACTGTGTATGAATTATGAATACATCAATTAGTCCCAGACCACTTAGTCACATTCTTGAGGTCCTGCTTTAAATCCCATCTTTTTAGTATCCTTGATCTTGGAATTCCTCATATCTTTTCCCACCAAGAACTCAACAAGCAATGCTTAACTCTTGTTGCAGCTGACATAGCCGTATAAATTCATGTGTAATCCATGGATCCCTCACTGTACAGTCACCAACCAAATGTTCATCCCTGCTGTAAGAAACCTGTTTTGTGCACAAGTTCCTTGTTTTGTTCCAGATGCCAGGAAGAACTTTTGATCACCCTCATCCCTTATTCCAACGGTGAAAATAGGTGCGGACATATGTCAAAAAAGCAATAGCCATACATTCTAATAATTTAGCAGGGAGTGCTTCTCACATTCTTGCATGGTGCAGACATGTCCTGTTTTCTGTCTCATATAGGAGATTATGGTACTTAGGATACCTACTGTGGTAAACCAGGTTTTGTTTCACAGACACATAGTAGGACCAGACTGCATTCCTTTTAAATAAGGAGAAACAATAATACTTCCATACACTGCAACCACTGGTGTTATAGGTAAGTAAGACTGAAATCCTATAGTTAATCCCAACTACACTAGATCCATAGAATTAATTGCTGGGTCAGTCCACACTTCTATAACTCTAATTGATTCAATGGGTCTGTTCTAGTTGGAATTAGCAAGTGGATTTAGGGTTAAACATTTGAGAAGAGTATGTTTCATTTGCCCAGTTTTTTAAATCATGGCAATTTTCCTTCCTCAAAGAAACAAAAGAAGATAAAGATAGTGTAGGGGAACCAAGCTATATTTTACACCAACAGTTTCACTACTTTAACTCATATTCATGAAAAGGTGCTCCTGCTATCCATTGATCTTCGTAGTTAACCCACAACACTATTTAAAAAAGCTCAAGGAGTAGACCTGGCCAGAAATTTTGCCTCTATAGTCAGTGATGCCAGAGAATAACCGTATCCTTCACAGAACTGGAAATTCATACATAGAACACATCTTAATGTTCGTTGCTTTGGTAGAAGAAATATTTTAAATATTAAAATTGTGAAATGGACTTGAAACAGAGAGTTGGTAGCCTAGGCTTTGTAGCTCTCCTCTTTCTAATGGTTCATTTCCCCAGCCTTCATGGCAGCTCAGATGAATGTACGGCCATTCTAAACAGTAAGCATATGCAGAGTGTTATGAATGGCTCACATGACCAGCTCTCCTATGCTGGGATCTGCATACTATCACCATTAAGAGAGACTGCCCTTTCATCAGCTGGTCATGCAGAAGGGCTTGTGTCTGGTGAAGAAGATGCAATATAATTGTGATTCTGCATATGACTGTGTACATGCCTGATGCAACCAGTTCTACAAGGTAGATAGGAATCTGAGCTCATCAGTAAAGTATGTTCTTGGCATGTTAAAGGCTGAGTCCCTGGTACTGACACTCCTGTTTACACAATCTCAGGAAATAAGGCTGAAAAGTCTTCTTATTCAGGAGATGTGCTGCCAGGGAAGAAGACATTGCTGGGCCAGATACTGATCATTACTCTGACTCAGTAAGTCAATTTACTGATTTTTCCTGTTTATACATTTCAAATTTTAAACAACTACTGCCTTTATATTAGTAAGCCATTTGACAGGTTACAGCAGGAGTTGGAATCACACTTTCCTTCATATGTTGTTGGATTACAACTCCCAGCATTCCTCACTATTGGCTGTGTTGGCTCAGGTTTCTAGGACTTGCAGTACCACATGATTCCCCAAGTGCAGGATAATGCACGTTTCTTTTGTAAAAAGGTGTTTTTTGGTTTTGTAACTTTAAAAAACAGAATCAAGAACACACACAATAAATAACAATAACATACATAAACTAACTAGTTTATTTGAAACAATAAACTATGTTACTATTTTGACAGAAAAGATATTTTAGAACTAAGAGAGAGAAAAATTACAACTTAGCCCAATATACATTTTCATATGTTTGAATGAGTATTGGAGGGTTGATTGTTAATTTTTGTTAGCACAAGTTATCAGTGGCTACCCACATATATAGCGCTACATGTATTAATACAAGAGTTCTTACTACTGCAAAGAGAACAAATAGAATATTCTCAGAGAGAGTTTTGAACCCAGGGAAACTGACTTTTGGTAAAGATCTGAAAGACCTATATCACCTCACTCAGCAGTTTGAAAATTTGGGCAAGGGACATGATTTGTATTTTCTGGATCCTATTATATTCTACTACTCTCACAACTGTACAAATATGCTTTAACATCACTCTGTATTGCATCTGAAGGAGTAGGTTTATATCCATGAAAGCTCATGCTAAAATACAAACCAGTTAGTCTTAAAGGTGCTGCCATATTCTTTTTTCCTCCCTCTCCCTTCCTCCCTTTAATGTTCCAATAGCTACTAAATAATCCATCTCTTCTATTAAGTGCTCTCAAGAGATTTATTAGATCCTATGTACATTTCCTCAGAAGTAGGTCCCTTTTTGGCTTATTCCCAATTGATTGTACATAGGACTACAGCTGATAAAACCTACGCAACCTAAAGAGTGAGCAGTGAACAAATGGAGACAGTAAAAATTTTAGAACAGCCAACTATATCCCTGAAAATTGTGGCTTTGCATCTTGTATGCAATTCTACTCTCTAGAAATTGTAACATAATCCATTGGGTTAGTTTAAGGTGGCTGGATGCAGCAAAGCAACAGGACTTGCTTGTGTAATGGTTCCAAAGGAACAAACGAGGTGTTAAGCTGGGAAAAGTAATGCGCTTTAGTGATAGCATCTGGAAATGGGTTGGGATGGACACCAATTTTAATTCGGAGGAAAGAAAATTAAAACGATGTTGCTCTGCACTATCAGTCACCCCTTGCCTACCTCCGCTCAGTAGAGGTCATGAACAATATGCTGTAATAGTCATGTACAATCCAAATCTAAAGTTAAGCAGAAATGGACTTCCAACGTATATAGCATCCATTTCAGAACAAGTCATGAAGGAGGAGGGGGGTTGTGGAGAGGAGAAGTTTTAAAAAAAAATCTGTCCAAGCTAGGGAATTGTTTGAGCTGCTTGATTTAATAGCTCACAATGATTGAGCTGTAACAAAACCACTTTATCCCTGAGACAACAGAAATCATGAAATAAACTCTGGAAACAAACCAAAGATTTTTGTGGGGAAACTCATGTGGTCCCACAGAGCTCAAGTAGTTGTAGGAAATGTCTTTGAAATCAAAGTTTATGAATCACTAGTGCCTATAAAAATTGCCTGCAGATGTTCTAAAGTGCCCCTTTGGTTATGATTGCCAAAAAGGTAAACCAAGGGTGGAATACAGTAGATGTAAAATAAAGACCTGTAAGAATGATCAGTTTTGTGAATGCACTTTCATCCTTTTTTTCTTTCTTTCCTCCCTTGTCCTGTTTTAGATAATGACTACACAACAGTATTACATAAAGCTCAGAAAGTTACTTTTAAGAAGTAAAAGCGACAATGATATATTAAAGTTATGTGAGCAATAATAGGGTGATAGTTATGATCCAGATCCTGCCACTACTCAATTATGGACGGCTTCCGTATGGCAGGGATGGAAATCATATGCCCCACAGGATGTTTTTGGACTGCAAATCCCAACGGCCCTAGCCAGCATAGCCAGTGGTAAGGAATGGCAGGAACTGCAGCCCGATATATCTGGATGGCCAAATTATTCCCACCTTTCCTATTGGTGCTTCTAAGTAAAATAGATTCATTGAGTGCCTTGTTGAATGGTGAGTCAATATGCATATAGATCCCATTGAATGAATGGGTTTAGTTAGGACTGCCAGTAGGATAGCCTAAATATTTACTTTTCTTAAAAGTGAGTTTCCAAACTCTGTTGCTGAGATAATCTGTCCCCATACCTGGATGACCCACTGTGGCTGCAGGCAGGGGACACATTTATTGGCCTGGAAGAAATGATAGCAGAGGGACAAAGTGCTGCAGTGTTGCCATGGTAGGGGATCATAAGGGTGGAGCAAAAGATATTTAAGCTCCATCCATCCTCATAACTCCCTTTTTTGACATAAATGTTTATCCCACCCCTCCTGCCTTATTGTGCAGTTCAGGTTTCATCTGGTTGTGCATGGGCTTGGTAATAGTAGTAGTATCAATAGTAGCAATAACAACCACAATAACGGTAACAATAATATTTATTTCTTATCTGCCTCTCCCTATGGATCAAGGCAGAGAACAACAACAAATTAAACATATAACACAGTTATAAGATAATATAAAACCAGTATATATTGAAAACAATCAGTGTTGTTGTGTGGTTGCATGCCTTCAAGTCACTTCCAACTTACAGTGACCCTGGAGTGAATCTATTATAGGGTTTTATTTGCAAGATTTGTTCAGAGGAGGCCTTTGCCTTCCTCTGTGGTTGAGAGAATGTAACTTGCACATAGTCACCCAGTGGGTTTTTTTGGCCAAGCAGGGATTCAAACCCTGGTCTCCAGAGTCACAATCCATCACTCAAACCACTATCCCACACTAGCTGTCAACAAAAAACAATCAATACAAACTTTAAAATTCACCATTTTGAAATCATCTAGATAAGCCTGCCAGAAGCGGCAGGTCTTTCGTGCTGTTTTAAATTCAGACAGTGTATCTTAGCTATTGAATCTTTTCTAGTAGGTTATTCCACAGTCTGGGAGTGGCTGAAGAAAATGTCTTCTGATTAACAATTGCCAGCCTAGTCCTGGCTGACTGAAGTAAATGTTCCTCAGATGACCTGAAGGTATGGGATTCATTATATGGCCCCAGAAAGGATATTTGTTCCCTTTTCCCAGGAATTTTTCATTGTACTGCATTTTCTGTGGGCACATGGGACAATTAACTTGGGTGGTGCTGTTTAAATAGGCAGTTGCCTGGCAGCCATTGGGGAAGAAAGAGTTCAAATACTGGTAAGCACGAAAAGGCAATCATTTGTGAAGTTGAGGTCTCTGGAATGGTTCCTTCTGGTTGTGGGATCCAGGGTTGGAGAAGGAGACTAGCTCTTGGGGTTTGTTTGAGGTTCATCCTATCTTTAAATCCTTGGAGCTGAGGGAGGGAGATCATCAGGTATGACTTCCTTCAAACAAGGCAGGCTGGGCAGCAATCATTAAATGGGAGAACTCCCAGGACTCAGGTGCTTCACCCAAGGATAGTTGAGGAGAAGTTTTGGCTCATGACCTTTTGCCTGAGCAAATCTCATATCAGGTGCTCCCATATTTGCAGCTCATGTTGGAAAATTATAGTTTAAATAAATAAAGTGAGCCCATTTCAAGCTATGAATTGTCTCTTTTTCCACTCTAGACTGTTATAGTGCTATTATTCCACTTTCAACATCCTCTGGCATCCTGGGGTTTGCAATTTGGGGAGGAGCCTTTGTCTGGTCTTGTTATTTCTGGATGGGTCAGCAAATAAGGTAGATGAGTCCACATCCACTGTGCAGTAGCTTTTTCCACAGAAAAATTTTCTACTAGTTGATTTCTACTGCCCTTTTCACAGACTCAGTGGTAGTGGAGGAGGGAAGATCCAAAGAAGAGGCTTCAAAAAAATTTCAGTACCCAATTTGGTTCCACAGAAACCGAAATTAAAAAAATCAAATGAATGCCAAGAGTTCCAAATAGCTTCTAGTTGTTAAGTAGAAAAAAAGACAATTTTGCTCATACAGATGTAGCTTTGAGTAACAGATTATTCCATGCTGGCATCACCTTAGGAGTTTGGAAGCCTTCTCCAAATTATTTTCAAAATAATTAATATAACAAAAGAGGGGATTTAAATCATTTTTTTAAATGTATGACAAAAAAAAGATGGATGAGAGACAAATGTTTCCTTTGTAGTGACATCAGACGGATGGCTGCATACATCTGAAAATTAAATCTGGCTGGGAAATAATTCACTGAGTTTAAGTGAGTGATGAAACAGCATGATGTAAAGTCTTAAGCAAATTGATTAGGCATGTGCACACATGATGCTTCAGATACGCAACAGGAATCTAGGTCAATTGGTACATTAAAAAAAAATACAGTCAACATTACTAACCATTCCCTCAAACATCCATATCAAAGACAGACATTTCATTCATTTTCCTGTAAGCAACCAAATGTCATACAACCAGACTAGAAAGGTGCAAGGGAGGTACAGTGAAACAAATTCTGGCCTTCTGTATTTTAAATAGACTAAGGTATAGGATACATTTATATCTAACAGAAGTATCTTATTTTAGTCTCTGCAAAAGGGGCAATGTGGGCAATCTTGTTCTTAAGTTTTCACATCAGCTATGATTTATGGCTATCTTAACATAAAGTTTTCTTGGCAATATTTATTGCAAAGCAGTTTGCCATTGCCTTTCTCTAAGACTGAGACCCTCTCTGCACCCCGCCCCAACCCGCAATGTCCATGGGATTGTGACAGGATCATGATGACGGTTCTGTGTGACGTTGTTGCAATCCTGTCATGATCCCGTGGCCACCCATTGCAATTGTGGATTAAATCATTGACGGGTTTCTCCCATCAATGACATGAGATTGTGCAGTCCTCTTGCTTCCCTCCCACACTTGCCTGTTGTGCAGAATATCAGGAAGCATAATAGCTGCACTTCCTTCCTCAGTGCAGCCTGGGAAACTGCCAGACTGCACTGTGGAAGGGAAGGCAGAGCCATCATGCTCCTTCCCAACCAGCAGACAGCCAATGTGGAGGGGAGAAGAGGCTTTTCACAGATCTCCACACGATGGCTTTGAGAACAGGTAAGGTGCAGAAAGGGTCTAAGAGTGTGATTTGCCCAAAACCACTTAAAGGGCTTGCATTTCTGAGCAAAGATTTGAAACCTGGTCTACTGGATTCTTAGTTCAATAGTCAATCCACTATACCATGCAGGCTCAGGTAGCCTTGTGCAGCCTTGCTTTCTTATGTAATGGTCACAAGTTTTACCAAAAGCCTGATGCTCCCATGGCTGTAGGTGAGGCAGGCATTAATGCAGCACCAAAAAGATGCCAATATATGTATAAATATATATGACCTATATATGTGTATATATAGGTCAGTGGTATAGTATAAAATTTGGAAGAGCACACATTCATGACAATCCCCATAGTCATAGGACAAAACAGAGTCCAAAAGTGCCGGAAGCTGTATTGTTCCATGACAACAAACAGTTCTCTGCCAAGTGCTGGTCTTTTGTAAAGCTAATAGGTCTTAGTTTTTCATTCACCAAATATTAATTCACCAAAAATTCAGATATGTAGGATTACAAGATAAATCAGTGATGGCAAAATGTGTTTTCTTCCCAGCTACTCTGAAGATTGCAGTTAAGTTCAAAGGGAGCAGGAGAGTGAAATGACATCAGCATCTATGTGAATAACAATAATAGTAGTTTTAAAAATCTTAGCATTTTGACCATAGGATTTCTCAATTAAATAGAAATTTTAATTAAAAAGTTGGATGAGCTATACAAGTTGTACATACTTGAAAATGATTGACAGACTCACACATGGAAGCCCTTTGCAGAGTAAACATGAAGAAGAAAGTTTATTCATTCATTTGTTTTGGCTTAACCCCACTCTTCTCAACAGCAGTATATATTGGAGTATTCCAGAGTTTGTGTGAGGTGTCCAACTATCAATTCTTCATTCAGGCTGCTTGCTTTTGTACCTCTGTTGTTACTAAAGAAACTAGTTCCTGGAAGGATCCAACTTCAGCCTTAACCACCACCTCCTCAGTATCTTTATCCCTACCATTTCTATGGAATGGAAGAAAGGTAGAAAGAGACAAAAGTAAGAGAAAGGAATGGTAAAGATAGGAACAATGAGGGGCATGGGTTTGTTTTGGCTCTCTCCCCAACAAGGATGCACAGATTTCTCCAGATTACCTAACATATATGATGAAATCTTTTCCAGATGCTTTTTTACACAGATTCTTAGTACTTTGGTCTCTCATCAGGGTTTTAATAAACCTGTGTAGCCCTGCCTTCGGATATGTTGGACTACATTTATCTTCTTCTCCAACCAACCATTTGCCCACACTGCCTGAGGAAGTTGGGAGTCATAGTGTCACACTGTGGAGGACACTGAGTTGGGAAAAGGCTGCAGTATACTACCTTTTCACATTATCTTATGTGCACCCAGTATCAAGCCATATGCTGGATTTCTCAAATTCACCAAGAGAATCCCCTCTTTTTTCCTGCTTTTGTGATTGCCTTGCCCCACAAACAGCAGCCACTTGGCACTGAGCATAATATATATTAATGCAAATGTATGCTTAGGCTGGTTTCTTTGTTTTACCTTTTTTATTTTTCTCAGGAAGCAATCAAGCTGATCTGTGATCTATTCATAACTAGCCTTGATTAGCAAGCACCAGAAGACCTCACACACACACACTTGTTCTGCCAACATTGCTGGACCCATTCCGTTATACTTTGTGCAATGGTTCCAAGTCTGCACTTTTTTGGTCTCCTATAGTTATTTTTCCCAGCACTTTTTGCTAAGTGGAGATTTCTGATCTGTTTATACCATGAAAATGTCAAACTCTCCACTTCAGAGGTATGAAAACTGGGACGTGTGTGGCCAAGCAACATCAGAATGTGGTCAAGATGGCAAAAGTTATTAAGGAGGAAGAACACAGAAGTCAAGGAAGCCTTCAGGAGTTTGCTTTTGCCTGAGCCTACTGGGAAGGGCAGGATTCTGCTCCCTCCTCTCTCCTTCCCCTGCTAGGTGAACTGAGTGCAAATCACTCTTGCATATTGAATCCAGTCTGCAGCTATTAGAGTAAGCAAAAGGACACAAAGAGGGAAAGTGGGAGGAGGAGGAGACATATGTTAAAAGTAGCTGAAAAAGTGGGACAGCAGAAGATCAGCCAGGACTGTTTCTACCAAACTGAGACAATGTGAGGGTATGCAAAGTTCTCTTGTGTTTCAGAGGCCTCCTTGATGACTGTCTATCTTGTATTCCAACACAATGTATTTTTTATCATAGCACTAAGAACGGTAAGGTAGCATTTTGACACCAGGATTATTTAAACTGGAGGAAGAGAATAGACTATGGATGGATAGATCACTCTGTTTTTCATCCCTGCCAAATGTTCATAAGAAAATTCCATCCCATTTCCCCATCAGGATGTGGGTTTTGTTCAAAATATACAAATAATCACATTGGAACTGTATGCACTTTCTCTGACATACATGTTTTGAGACATTTTCCTCTACAACACAAATTTTGCTACATAGTTTCTGCTAAAATATCCTCTGTTTTGCATACATTTTTGCAAATCTTAAAAAAGTTTCTTGAGCATTCCCAACAGTACATCCACTGGTTATGCTGGCTGGGGAATTTTGGGGCTTGTAATCCAATAGGTACCATTTCTAAACTGCTTTCTTGAATCAAAAACCACATCACAAAAAGCAGAGACATACATAATCCAAGGACAATTGAATTCTGAGTTGGATATTTGTTATCGGAAATTTAGATTATTTCACATTGTATGTTTGTCAAGGTTCAGCAGTTGACCCATCCCTTTGCAAAAATAGGTCCAAAGTTGAAAGCGGCATGTCCAGATCAGTATGGGATACTCCCTAGACTCCAATCAATGTAGACAATATTGGGGAAGATGAGACACAGAGCTGGATTATACTGTAATAGTTTATACTGTAATAGTGTAATGTATCATGTTAGATGGTTGTGCAAGCTGTGAAGAAAGACAGTGAAGAAAACCAATAGGAGTCAACTCATTTGAACTGTGGAGCTGGATAAAAGTTCTGCAGATGTCCAAAAAGACAAATAAATGAGTCAAGGAGGAAATCAAGCCTGAACTCTTTCTAGGAGTCAGGTTGACTAAACTAAAGCTCTAATACTTTGGACATAGCACAAGAAGAAAGGATTTGTTAGAAAAGACAATAATGCTTGGTAAGGTAGAAGGTTGGAGGAAAATAGGAAGACCACATTACAGGTGGATAGACTTAAAAAAGTCACGTTCCTGAATTTGCAAGACGTGTGGAGGACTGTTGAGAGATCTTGGAACTCTCTCATTCATTGTTATTGTTCTGTGTCTTAAAGTTGTTTCTAGCTTATGGTGACCCTAAGGCGAACATATCACAGGGTTTTCTTGGCAAGATTCGTTCAGAGGGGTTTTACCTTTGCCTTCCTCTAACACTGAGAGAGTGTGACTTGCCCAAGGTCACCCACACTCAGACATGGGTTTCCATGGCCAAGCAGGGAACCCTGGTCTCCAAGGTCACAGTCCTTCAAATCACTACAAATCACCACACCATGATGGCTCTCTCATTCATAGGGTTGCCATAAGCTGAGGTCAGCTTAATGACAATTGAAAACAACAACAAGGGTCAGTAGGGTGTATGACACTTGAATGACAGATGTTGAATAGTGTGAATTTATATATGGGTGGTGATTGGTGCAGAAAGAGTGAGTGCAGGAAGTATGATAAGAATGATGGGATGAGAGTCAGGACTGAAGCTTGGATGAAGACAGAGAGATAGATGAATTGAGTGTATTTTTTTTGTAACTAATTGGTTTATAGCTATTAACATAAAAATTCTGTAAACAGTATTTAATAAACATATAATATTTGTTCAACATAACCAAATCTAATGCCCAGTCAGTATTCCAGTAGGGTTAGGGCCTGAATGCTAAAAAAGCAGCCGTTACAACAGGAACAGCCTACTACAGACTTCAGAAGATGCAGATGGCAGCATATGCTTGAGAAGAATATGGTGAATTTGACATGAGATTTCCACACGGCAATAGTGGGGTTGTCACTCTAAGGGAACAGCCCAGACTTTTCCAGTCTACTACCCTTTTGTCTTCTCTTTAATGATACCTGCAATGCAGCCCACCTTTTTAATGAATCTAAATTATATCCTGCCATATCCTGAACAAAGTTTGAACCAAATTCTTATAAACACCTCTCACTTTAGAGTTACCATTGTTAACACTTCTCTTATTTTCTTTTGATGCAGTTCAATAACTTCTGGAGGGCCTCTCAATCCCCATTCTTTGTTTTATAAAATATTCTCTTCATAGCAAAGCATCCCATCATTACATGATTCCAAGAAGTACCCAATCTGTATGTAATGATCTGAAAACCTTGCATTATACATTGACTTGGAGCTTCCATTATTAATAGGTCTGTCTTATTCCCTCAAAGGGTGGCTGACATCTGTTTGAGATAATTAGGTACCTCTAAGAAGTCTTAACCCTGTGTTATTATCTGGCATTATGTAATTCTGGCTGCAAGCAACAAGCAAGTAAAGGTGGGGCTTATGAACTAGAGCCAGGGGAGTCCCATTGATGCTAATAGGACTATAGCAATTTAAATCAAAACACAGTAGCTTAATGTGTTTGTTGATCCAGCTCTGTTGTTTTACATTGATGCAATGTAAATGATGCATGTATGGATTATATATAAATAAGCAGGTTATATTAACAATATTTGGAGAAATAAAATGCATGAAGGAATGAAATTTTAAAAAGTGTTTGTTTAACTCATAGTTTTCAAAATGCTCCTAGTTAATGTTTAAAAAGAACTTTATATCATGTCCAGAGCAAAATCATATCTGTCTGTCTATCTAGCTGTCTGTCATCTATCTATTTAAAGTATTTATATATTGTCTCTCACTTACCTAGGCCCCTAAGACTATGAACAACAAGTAAAAACATTTAAAGCAATACAAAGATAAAAACTTTAAAGCTAAATTAAACTATTCTTTAAGAAATATTTCTTATGATGTTTCAAAGGCCATGTAGAACAGCGCTGTTTTACCTGCCTGCCAGAAGTTCTGAATAGATGGAGCCAGCCTAACTTCTCTTGTCAGGGAGTCCCACAGTTAGAAACCTGCTATGAAGAAAGCCCTGTGACATGGGTATACCAGCCTAGTTTGGACACACAACAAGGCCTCAAATTATGCACAGGCTCATATGGGAGGTGATGATCTTTCAGATATTCTGGCCCTGAGCCATTTAGGGCTTTGAAGTCAAATCCGGTACCTTAAATTTTGCTCAGAAGTAACTTGGAAGCCTGTGCAGTTCTTGTAAGGCTGGTATTATCTGGTCTCTAAAATGCACAGTCAACACCAATTTGGCAGTCAGATTTTGCACTACTGGCAGCTTCCACACTTTTTAAGGGCAGTCTACATAAAGTGCATTACAGTTGTCTAACTGGAAGGTAACTAAGGCATGAATCATTGTGGTCAGATCTGCCCGCCCTAGGAAAGGGCACAGCTAGTACACCAGCCAAAGCTGGGCAGGTGCTCATGGCTACCACAGCCACCTGGCCTTCCATGATCAGCCTTGGGTTCAAGAACACCTTCAGGCTACAAACTTGATGTTTCTCAGGGAGTGCAGCCCCATCCAGAACATACTGCACTTCCAATCCTGTCTTAGTTTTCCTACTGACCAAAAACACTTCCATCTTGTCTGGATTGAGCATCAGTATATTCACTCAGTTTATTAACTCACTTTAATCAAATGCATTTCTTTGTAAGATTCTAATTTTTGCCAGTAACAATAGACATTTTTGTATTGAGTTTGAGTGCACAGATCAGCATATCTTTGTCACCACTGATGTGACATGTTAGTCGGTGCCAGTGAAGTTCAGGGACCAACAGGGAATTCATGTGTTTGACATCTTCATGACAGGCAGGCTTTCTGTTATTCATTGAAAACACTGCATCCCTTTATTTCTTGGATTCTCTGTTAAGGTGGAGATAAGCAGCTCAGTCCAGAGTTTGATAGAAGTAAAAGGACTTTCTGATCATCTCCTTCTATTTTCCACTACTAAAGAGAAGACTAGGGCCATTTCCACACGGGCTTAAAGAAATGGTGCCTAGCGTCCTCCAGGGAGGACGTCTGCACCTGGAAGCGGACTGGGTCAGACCTACTTAGTGTAGTTCTACATCTCAGCCTGCTCCAGAACGACCCAAAGTGGTCATCCAGCATGCTTTTGAAAGACCGCTTGAAACAGGTCTTTCAAAAGCACGGAGCATTCCACTCCGTGCCCACGCTCTGGTGCAGATTTGCAGGCTCGCACCAGTGCGAGCCTGCAATCTGCTGGAGGCAGGCTTTAGGCTGGCGAGATTCAGTGGTTGGTGGAGAGCCTCGACCAACCGGAAGCTGTCATTTTCATCCCCAGAGCAGTACAGAGCGGTGGCCACACACTGCTCCAGACCAGCCTGGACCCAAGCGTGGAGCCTAGAAGTCCAGTAAGTACCGACACAGGGCAATTCCCTCACCCCGTTTGGAAATGGCCTAGGATGGAATGTCCAGGATTCCATTTCTCAATGGCTCATAATCTCCATCAGTAGATCAACCATGCTGACTACGAGACTCTGAGACATGGAGTCCAGAAAAGTCACTTTCCTGAGCTTTGGCTCAGTGGGTAAATCCATGCCATGCATGGGAAAGTCCCAGATTTAAATCCTGATATATTCAGCTAGTGGATGACTGGAAATCTCTCTGCCTGGGACCCAGGAGAACTACTGTCACAGTCAGAAAAGACCATATTGTGCTAGACAGTCCACTGGCTCTGCTGGGGAGGTGATTCTGGCAATTGTGGTCCAGAAGTAACTCTTACAAGCCCTGGATATAGTGCTGTATTTGAGACTGTGTGGAATGATTTTAAAGGATTCTCCAAACCTTCTAGATATCTAAGCTAGAAAAGCAACAATATGTAAACAAGTCTAAGGTAGCCACCTCCAACTAGATATACATCAGATGTTTGTAGAACTCCCATCATCCCTGCTTGTTGGCTATACTGGTTGAGGCTGATGAAAATTATACTTCCAAACTAAGGCCCTAGTTTCTGTTAGGCTGGCTAAAACACAAGCTGTATTCTGTACTGTATATAGGAGCAGCTGCCAGTATAATAAGCTGGCAGTGTAAGCAGCTGCCAGAGTTGTGAAACTCTAATCTTTATGCCTGTTGCTCTCTCATGTAAAAGAGAGAGATACCTTGCAGAGCCTGAATCTGAGTAATCCCCCCCCGCCTTCCTTTTGCAAGACGGAGGGAAGCACACATGAAAGCCACTTGCTGGTTATACATTCATACTGTAGGCTTTTGTGCTCCTACTGCAACAGATTGGTCCACAGATAACTGTTTCCAAATGCAGAATGCTGTTGCTGAGTTGGGACACTGATGTGGAATGAAGCTCCACTGATAGTGATGCAACTCACTCACAACCTGGTTAATGGGATTAGCCTTATAGTGTCAAAGAAGCAAATGATGCTTATGGATAGTGAATTGTCCTGATTTGTATTGAAAATACATTTGCTATTTTCAAGGAAATGGCTCATAGAAATATTTTTTTATGCTTTGACACAGCAGCACTGAACCAAATATTTTAGCCATTCAAGCAAACGTAGTTTTTCATAGGAGACATGTTGGTTTATGTCCTCATTTGTATACAGACTATAGGGATTTGCATATGAAAATATATTGTGGCTATGGTGTAGGGAACATATTGCGTACATTGGCTGGTTTGAATTTGTACTGGGATGGGACAGTTTCGCTGCCAGATGATGATAAAAGGGCCATAAATAGTGGTCAGATCTAGATAAAGAGTAAATGTTAGTATTATTAGATTTACAGCACAATTCTGTAGATGTTTACTTGGAAGTAAGTTCCACTGGGTTCATTGGGGCTTACTCACAAGTAAGTACATACAGAATTGCAAATGTGTGCTAATAATAAATAATACTAAATAGCATAATTATCTTTTAATATAAAGAGCTTTTAAACAGATAATATAAATTTGCAATTTTTTTACTTAGCTGACTGTCTACTTAGCAGTAAAATTCACTGTCCTTTAGATGCAGATAATATTACTAGTACTATTATTATTATTACCATTGTTTTATTTTATTTATAAAGTGCCTACAACTTCTAAGAACTTAATTGACATTAAAAGTTGACAGTCCTTTCCCACAGACTTACTGTCTAACAGACACAAAGGAAGAAGAAATGGGGAGGGAAAAGGTAAGCAATATTTGAAACAAATGCTCCACATCTAGTTGAAAGATAGAACATTAGTCCCTGTTTTCCCACAATTTTCTTCCTGGGAGAGTAGCCTCCAGTAGCCCACAGTCTCTTAGGCCCTTTCCACACGAGGAAATTAAGATGGGCCAATGTGTCTTGTCATGGAGGTCGTCTGCACCTTGGAGCGGACTAGGTTCGGACTATTTACCTTTGTTCCACACCTAAGTCCGATTAAATGTGCCCAAGAGTGGTTGTCCAGCACGCTATTTGAAGAACGAAAGAAACGGGTTTCTTTTTCCCCAGATTGCGCCAATTCGTACCTGCGCAGTTGTGCAGATGCGCACATTCGCACCAATGCGAACTGGGGATCAGTGGAGGGCAGGCTGTGGGCTTGGCCAGCTGCAGTGATTGGTCCCGCCGAACAAGCCACAGGAAGCCGCAGAGATAGTGTGGATGTATGAACTCATACTGCTCCGAATCGGCGTGGAACTAGCTGCAGAAGGACGTCAGGGAAAGTCTGCCCTGTTTCGAGCCCAGAAGAGCCAGTAAGAAACGGCACAAAGTGATTCACTAGCCTCGTGCAGAAAGGGCCTTAGTTAGTAGCCACAGTCAGATGTCTCCCCTCATTATATTAAATCCCAGTTTGCTCTCCTATGGCATGACAGAAGCTATATGGAAGGCATTCTCAAAAAGGCCATTATTGACTGATTGATGGATTTTGTTTATTTCTATTTGCCTCTTCAGCAGCACCCTCAGAATGTCTATAAATGGTGAATGAAACATATGTGTTTCTTTGTTGTTGTTGTGCGCTTTCCAGTTGTTTCTGACTTTTGGTGACCCTAAGGTGGGGTTTTCTTAGCAAGATTTGTTCAGAGGGGATATGTCATTGCCTTCCTCTGAAGATCAGAGAGTGTGACTTGCCCAAGATTTCCATGGTTAGTTTCCAGAGTCCCAGTCCAACATCTGAGACACTACACCATACTGGCTGTCATGTGTTTCTTTACCCGTGTAAAATATGTGTATCAAGGCTTAAGAACCCATTAGCCAATGAAACTAAACTGGTGGAAGGGGAGGAAGTGACAGAGAAGCTGGCATGAGGGCAGAGTAAAAGCAGAGTGAGGCACTACAACAACAGGTATCAGAAGATAAAGATTCTCTGCTATCCCCTGAGCTGGACAGGAAACAGCAGGGCAGCTTTGTTTCCTAATGGAAACAACTTTTAGTACTGTCCCCCAATTTCCATTACAGCTCAGTCAGAAAAAGGACTTGTATGTGAGACTTCTACCAGCATAAGTGTCAGGTCAGCTTTGTTCCATCTGCCATGCAATGCTTTGATGTTGGAGAACAGGTTTTATTGTGTTGTAGGGGATGATGGGATCAGGTGAGAAACAGTGTTCTGGGAATGAGAGAATGTTATTGTAACAGGCTTTGACAAGGATGAACAGACAAAGCTGTAAGATCATGCAGTTGGCAGGTGGAATGAGAGTTTGGGAAAAGAGTGCTTTTAATTAGCTGTCAAATAGAATGCTAGCACATGCTAATCTGAAATGTTACAGCTTATAAGGTACTGCAAACCCAACAGTTCTTTACTCTTGGCAATTGCCAAGGTGTGCAGCTGTTTTCTTCAATGTTCTTGTATAAAGCTTTTGAAACCCCCTAAGCCTGTTTTCTGAACATGGAGCTATCACGTACACCACAGTAAATAACCAACAGGATTCCACAGTTTGGGCCTTTCACGCTATACAGTTATAGTACCCTGATTCCCCTATATGGCCATGGTGGCATCCAATGAAATCCTGGGATTTGCAGTTCAGGGAGGAGTGTTTTCTCAGGCAGTGAGTGCTAATGTCTCATCAAGTTGCAAACCTCAGGATTCAATAAGATGTTGCCATGCAATTAGAGTGGAATATAGCACTATAATTGTCTAATGCAAAAGGAACCCCAGTCCCCTGTATCTGAGATGTGTGGAAGATCTGGAAAATACTCTAGAATGCTGCTTCTCCCTCGTATCTTCCTCTGAGTCTGAAAAGGGATCAAGTTATGAGGAACCTAACCAGATCCCATCTGAGATTGGATGCTAAGCAGGGACAGCTCTGGTCAGTACTTGGATGGGAGATGGCGAATGACTGCCAGGTGCTAATGGCTACATTTCAGAAGAAGGAACTGGTGAAACCACCTCTGAATATTCCTTGCCTAAGAAAACCCAGTGAAATTCATGTGTGTCACTGTAAGTTAACAGGTGATTAGAAGGCAGATACCCACCCACCTGAGAAACACAACATTTGGGTTCTGAGAAGTTTGTCCCACAGGGATTTGGATGCTGTTACCAACAGTAATGGCTCCCCATTGCAGGATGTGTTTGTAGGGGGGCAGATTAGAAGGCTAGGAGAACTTTCAGTGGAAAAACAAAACAAAACCAACCAGTAAAGAAAGAGATTAAATATAACCTCCTCTTCACCATCCCTTGGTTCTAAATCACTCCTTCTTTGTTCTTCTTCTTCTTTTTTTTTTTCCTTCAATGTGTGGGATTGTGAAGTCTTCATACTAAAGAATACAACTCTGAAAAAATTCAGGTAATCTAACAGGTAGCCCTAGTAGAAAAGGCCAAAAAAGAGAAGGATAAGAAAAAGAAAAATAACTGTTTTCTCCTGGTTTGTTTGTTTATGTGTTGCCTCAGTCAGTGAAGGCAGTGGCTTTCTGGAATAAAAGGCAACTGCTCCATTTTGTTGGGGCTGCTGTACATGTAGAATTCAGTGCAAACAGCCTTCCGCCCACTCCTCCATTGTGTAAAAGGGAGAGGGAATTTGTAAGAATATAAGAGGAATGATGTTGGATCAGACCAAGGGCTTACTATCCAGTCCAACATTCTGTTCACACAGCAAGCTACCAAATTTCTATGGGAAGGCTGCCCAGAGGACATAACTATCCCCTCTCATCTCATGTTCCCCAGCAAGTGCTGTTAACAGCCACACAGCCTCTGGTGCTAGAAATGATACATCACTGCCCTGGTCTTTCATGAAGAGCAAGTCCCACTGAAGCTAGAGGAGAACAGGCCACTGTATTCCACTTTGCATTTTCAAAAAATGTCACAGGGAATGTTATAGTACTGGAGAAAGAAAGAAGAGAGAGAGAGAAAAGAAAAAGGTTCAGAAGATGGTGTGCCACTTCTGCAAGGGGAGAAATTAGGCTCTCCAGATTTCAGGTCTTGGTCTGGAGGCTTAGACTCCTCCTTTCTGATCTTAAAGGGGAGGAATCTCAGGGCAATAGCACTGCCTTTAAAAGTGTGTGCATATATTCCTCATTTATTAGACTTGGTGTTTTTTTATTTGAAGGACATACTTTGTATAATTGTATAAATATCTGGCTTAACAACATCATACTGGGTCATCCCAAGGTCCCAGGTCTGAGACCCCTGAAATCTCAGGGCCTGGGATAGTTCTGGCAATCCTAGGAGGAAGTAGCTTTGTTGATGTTCACTAGTTTTGGGTGGGATGGTATTGAATGCCTATCTCTGAAGTAGAACAGCTGAAAAATGCTCTCTTTTCAAAATGCAACAAATCCAGCCCAGAAAATATCAAGAGATTTTTTTCCTTCCCATCATGAATGATGACAGGTACTTATGAAGGGGCGAAAGTGACATTTGTGCAATCTCATTCAGCACAGCATTCAAACAGAGCTTGGAGAAGTTACCTTTTTGGAGTGTTGTTGTTGTTGTTGTTGTTGTTGTTGTTGTGTGCTTTCAAGTCATTCTGAGTTATGGTGAACCTAAGGTGGACTCTCACAGAGTTTTCTTGGCAAGATTTGTTCAGAGGGGGCATGCCATTGCCTTCTTCTGAGGCTGAAAGAGTGTGACTTGCCCAGGGTCACTCGGTGTGTTTCCATGGCTGAGTAGTCTCCACCGTCATAGTCTAACAGTCAAACCAACATAGTGCGCTGGCTTTTTTTTGGACGATGACTATCACAATTTCTCAGTAAGCAGGGCCATTAGCCAAGCTTTCTAGAGAATTCTGGATGCTGTAGTCCAATAAAATAAAGCTTCCCAGAATCACAATGCCTGCTGTCATTGAGGATGAGGCATTTGTGGGCAGCAGAGTCAATACCGACCAAAGTAGGAGAGAAATGCTATCCTTAAACTAACTGCTAGATCCACTGGCACCCCAACCCTGACATGCATTTGTTCTGTATCTTTTTTTTTTTTAAATGTGTCTGGAATCATCCTGTCTTGTAGCAGTTCTGCAGATATAGTGATTATAAAAGCTTCTCCTGTTGAATAGCTGCCTGTTATGCAACTATTCAAAGCACATAATCTCTCCCTCTCTCAAAATCAGCAGTCATTATAGAAAGCTGCAAAAATAAAAGAAAACCAATGAACAAAAATAGGCATGAGGTCAACTGCTTGGCTCCACAGCACAGCCTTGTAATGTAGGCTCTGTGCCAGAGATTGCTAAAGGGACTGGGGGTGGAGGTAGTTGGAGGGAAAGGAATCTGCCCCTTCATTCTTAACTAGTTTGCAGCTGCTGCTGCTTCCTCAGAGCTGTCACAGCCCTGCTGCTCCTGCATATGGGCGCTGCGAGCCAGAACAACAGGTGAAATCACATAGCTGAAGGTCCATCAGCTCCACAGCATGCCACTAATAAACTCTGTGGTGCACTGAGCTGCCAGTCAGGCTCTCCAGACAAGTGTGAAGAAAAAGATGTCTACACCAAGCATCATTGGCTTCTCTTCAGCCTAAATTGCTGCACATAATAAACTCAAAGGAGAAAAACCTGACTGTGAAGGAGCACAGGTTGCTTTAAGTTTGCCCTGAGCTACCAACATTGGCCTGCATATTTTATCCCCTGGAGCTGTTTTCCCTCTCTGTGAGGTCAGCTCTATAAACATTTCTGAATGCTGCCAATAGCCCCATTCTCAGGTCCACTAAAAATGGAGGTTCATTCCTCCCAAATCTCCTTTGAGGTCCCTCCCTAAACTGCAAACCCCGGGATTCCATAGGATGTTGAAAGTAGAATAATTGCACTGTAACAGGCTAGTGCAGAAATGGCCTAGGTGTATGGTGCTAGTTCCTGGAATATGTGGCCATCTAGAGCCAGTGTCTTATGTTAATTACAATGCTGGATCCAGAGCTTTGAGTGTTTCATAAACTTGGAGGGCAGCTTCACCATAGAGGAATTTTTGTTGTGTTCCCCTAGGGATAGAAAGCTCCCTTCAAAGACACTTAACATGTATTTGGCATTTAAAATTACATCTTCTCAGCTTCAGATAGATATTTAATACTTGCCCAGGCTTTTATACTTTAATTTCATCGATGCTGTTGAATTACTGACTTCTTTCCAGCTCCATTTACATTGCTATTTCATCCCTCTTTAATTGCTCTTACGTTGTTGTTTGCGCTGCTTTTTATTTGTTGACCGTAGTATTTCATTGGATTAATTATGCATTAGAAATGACTTGGTAAGATACAAGGCAGCAGGAAAAGAGGAAACCCACATTCTAGATAGACTCAGCCAATGAAGCTGTGGCCCTGAGCTTCCAAGACTTGAGCAGGGCTGTTGATAACAGGGTGTCCTGGAGATGTCTCATTTATAAGGTTGCCATAATTGGACAATAATAATAATTAAAAAAATTATCTATGTGTATATCAGAGCTTAAAAGCAGGAAGTTACAAATACCTAGTTAGTTGAAGCTATTTTCCCCCCCAACAATGATGTTTTAACCACATTACATTATGTTTTTAACCTAAAAACCTTAAACTATATGCTTTTTGCAGCACAATGTAATGCTTTACTTACTTTTCTCATTATGGAAGTGGGCCTCACTAAATGGTGGAAAGGAATGTTACACAGTTCATATTTTGGCATGTCCTGTGCCTCCCGCTTCAGCCTTGTGCTCTGTTGTGGGTGTTTGAGTAGTTTTAATGTAGGCAGGGGGCTAGCGTGTTTTGGATTACAGGCAGCATATAGCTTTCTGTTGGTTTTTTTAAAAAAAACAGGTAACTAAAGTTAAGCAATTTAATTACATTTGGGAAAGAGAAATGTGAAGAGTTCCTTTAAAACTTTATAAGTACTAACCTTTCAGCCATAGTGCCACTTATTAAACTCTGTTTGTCTATCCATCTATTTATTTCATTGTCACTTTGAGATTTTTTTTATTTCCAGTGATTCATAACTAACTAAACAAATAAATCATAAATAAATAAACACTTTGCTCACCCTTGAGATATTCAATAGAGGCTTCCATATTAGTGGCACAATTCAAGGCATATTTAACGCGAAATATGTCTTACTGTGTTCAATAAAGTTTCCCTCCTACTAGAGATGTAAATCCTCAATCATAACTGTAGTTTTCCACTACAGGAGAAAACAAATGTTTCTGCACAGTGTTGTTGGCCACTTCCACATGGGGTTTTTAAAACAGGGCAGAGCGTCCTCCAGGGAGGACATCTGTACCTGGGACCGGACTGGGTTGGACCTACTCACCCCAGCCTGCTCCGGAACGACCCCAAGTGGTCATCCAGCGTGCTTTTGAAAGACCGCTAAAAACAGGTCTTTCAAAAGCACGGAGCGTGCCACTGTGAGCCTGCTCCCTTATGCAGATTCGCAGGCTCGAATTGGTGTGAGCCTGTGATCTGCCGGGGGAAGGCTTTAGGATGGTGAGCTTCAGTGGTTGGTCGAGACCCTTGACCAACCAGAAGCCGCCATTTTTGTCCCCGGAGGAGTGCGGAGCGGTGGCCATGCGCTGCTCTGGAGCAGCGTGGACTGGACCAGGGAGCCCAAAAGTCCGGTGAGTAGCATCACGGGGCGATTCCCTCGGCCCGTGTGGAAATGGCCATAGTGTGCCTTCAAGTAGTTTCCAACTTATGATGTCCCTAAGGCAGCCCTATGGTGAACCTATCACTTCTCAAAGGGTAAAAGTGACATTTGTTGAATCTCATTCAGCCCAGCATTCAAACAGAGCTTGGAGAAATTACCTTTGTGGACTTTGTTGTTGTTGCTGTTGTGTGTCTTCAAGTCATTCTGACTTCTAGGTGGACCCCTCATAGAGTTTTCTTGGAAAGATTTGTTCGGGGGGCTTGCCTTTGCTTTCTTCTGAGGCTGAGAGAGTGTGAATTCCCCAAGATCTGTTTCCACAACCAAGTGGAGATTCAAACCCTGGTCCCCTGCTTCCCATAGTCCTATGTTCAAACTGCTGTACCACACTGGCTATTTGAGCATCCCAAAGTGCTATGGAGGAAGCACAATTTTTGCACAGAATACATGTTTTTGTGCAACCCTCTCCATGTTATCTTTACACACTGAAAAATCTTCAAGAACACATTTGAATATTAGGGGAGAAAACTGTAAAAGTCTTGTTGCTCCATTATTCTTCCCAATGGGGTTTCCTGACTGTCAGGAAACTTGTTTTTTGACCAGGGAATGAGCAATAGGGAATGCTCTTTCCATCTTTAGTCCCTGCCAAGTACCTTTATCACTTCATCCCATAGCACTTTTGGACAGATTATGTTTGTCCCCTGTATACACTGAATGGAGGTGAACCATGAACCCCCAAGAATATCAGAACTAAGATTTGCTGTGATCAGTGGAGCTTCCTCCCAAGTATGTGTCCATAGGACTGCCAGCTGAACTAACTACTTCAGGAGTTACTGATTCTCCACATTAATGGTTTTTTAGGACTGGATCTTAGCCAAGATTATCATGATGGTGGTGGAAGTGGTGAAGACGACGATGAAGAATAAGAAGGAAGAGGAGGGGGAGGGGGAGGATAATAATAATATTTCCATTACAGGTTTCCATGAGATAAAATCATATTCAGTGTTCTTGAATACTGATTTGAAATTAGACAAAATGAATTCCTGCAATTCAGTGAAAGTTGATATGCTGCAGTAGAGTATAAAATTACTAGCGATAATCATTTTCATATTATCTGTCCTGAAGCTTTGCTGTGATATATTTACTGTCTGTTCTGGCACAGAGACAACAATGTTCTGTGGGCAAGTACATGTCTGGCATTCCAGCATTTGTAATTATGGTTACATGCACATTCCATAGCGGGTAAGTGCCCAAATACATGGCACAAGTGCCCGGACATTTCTACTGTCTGTAGGCTCTGAATCTTCAAAACATCTTGGATATTAATGAAACCATTTGCAACACAGAAACAAAAGGACATTCAGAATCAGTACAATCAAATGATGTAGCAGACGAACTTCATTGTAATCCTGGATATCACTTTTATTACTTTTTTTTTTTTAAAGTACTTAAATAAGTGGGACCAGCAGCAGACTATTCTGTACCCTCCTGATTTGCCAGGGACAGTTCTGATTAATCCTCTGTCATCCCACTTTTTAAGCTGCTTTTAAAATGTCCCAGTTTCCTCCTTTGCCTTCAAGTTCAATTGCTGCAAATTGAATTTAAAGTGCAAAAATAGTTTGTACTCAGTTAACCCAGCAGAGAGGAGAGGAGAGGAGGGGAGAAATTTTGCTCTTCCCAGTAGGCTCAGGCAAAAGCAAACTACTGCAACATCTCCTAGCTTATGTGTTCTTCATCATTAATAACTTCCTCCATCTTGACCATACTCTGATGTTGATTGCCCCCATGATTTTAACCCTTGAAATTTTTGAGAGTATGCTCATTGCATTATCTTTCCTCCTAAACGGAGGAATTCCTCCTAGGGAAATGAAGGCCAAAACCCAACAGAGCCACTGATGAAGACTAAATCTCTGACAGTCCATCTACACAGGTGACTGGGGCAGAGGCCACTTCTTTTCCTGCATTGCTCAGAAACAGGCACATGGTGTCCAGGCATACCTTTGCATCCAGTCAGTGGCTGGAGGGGATGGAATTGCACCCAGACACCTATGAATACCATTGCATTCCTGGGGCACAGGTGTTGTGGAAGATACTTCCTTGTGGAAAGATACCTCCTTGTGTAAGTGGGAATTACCCCAGGGTCAGCCACAAACAGGATTCTGGCATTAGGTTCTTCACAGCCATTTCCTTCAAGCAGGGTTTTCTATTCCTATCCTCTAAGTTTTCACACATTCTTTCCCCCATGTTGTTGGCTGACCTCAACATTCTGTGACTGTTGAGCATGCTCAGTGTTCTATATGCCACCCCATTAACCTGAACTAGAGACAGAAAGAATATAGAAAATTTTTTCTTCCAAGGTGAAAAAACAGGTTTCCTGACAGCCTGGAAACCCCATCAAGGAGAATAATAGATTAATAATAGAATGAAAGAATTCTGCACAATAATAGAATGAAAGAACCCTGCACAATTCTCTCCTGGTTGTCAAACATCACAAAGTATTTCAGGGGAGTTATTCTGCCAAGGAAAATACATCATGGGTTTTCTGCACAGAAACCACTGTTGGCCCATGCAAACTGTGTGTTTCTTTCCACAGAATAATCACTCCTTAGCATTATGGGACATTTGAATACATGTCCCAGAGTAGGGAGAAAACTACTGAGAGCCTTATCACACCATACCTTAATATCATGTTGTTCCATTGGAATTCCACTATAACCATTCCCGTGATGGTATCAGGTTATTAATGCTCTCTATTGCACCCTTTTGACATCTGCAGATGAGTAGCATCATTCAGACTCTTCTTCCTTCCACAGTACAGCATCATTGCCAAGTCCATTCTCCACCCCATACCTCATATTGGTCTAGAGGCTATTGAGTAGAGATCTCCTTGGAAGCAACTGAGGAAGGACCAACCAGGGAATGCCCACACCATGCCCACTACTGGATCAGCTACAGAAGGAAGCGCTATGGGGAAACCGCAGTCCCACAGCTAACTGGATTGTTCCGGGTAGGGAGGCCTTTAATGGATTATTTACAGCATGAAAAAAGGCATTTTCAAATGGATTGCATTGCAATAGCTGCTTATGAGCAATGACATAGGCCCTTTTTGCACAGGCATTTTCTCGCGCGACAGCCCCGTGAGCCTTGCGGGAGTGGGAGCGTCGCTCCGCACGACGCACTCCCACTTCCCCCGGGCTCACGGGGCTGAAGCGGCACGAGCGTGGGTTTTTTGATTTTCGCTTCGAAGCGAAAATCACCCTCGCTTGCGCAACGCACGCACTTACCTCTTGTGCGCACTTACCTCTTGTGCGCGCGTGGGGGGGTGGACGCGACAAGCTCCTTTCTCGCGCACGGGGGGGATGGACGGGACAGGCTCCTTTCTCGCGTGCGTGGGGGGGATGGACGGGACAGGCTCCTTTCTCGCGCGCGCGGGGGGGGATGGACGGACGCGCGAGCTGCCGCCACCTCCGGGAGGCAGCCGCTTCCCTGCTCGTTCCTTCGCCTGCGGAAGGAAGGAGGGGGAAGCGGCAGCCTCCCGGAGAAGGCTTCTTGCGCGAGCCGCCCTCCTCCGTCGCGTGAGCGCCGGCGCTGCGAAAAGGGCCATAGTGTAATAGGACTGATCCTGTACCAGGAATAACACATAGCTCTGGCAATATGACACCGTGGTGTGATAAGGCAATGCAATTATTCATTCTCACATAATAAGAATGAAATAATTGATGATTTCTATCCTTACACCGAACACACCAAATTTTGTCTCATTTTGGAAGCTAATCTGGGTCAGACCTGGTTAGTACTTGGAGATATTAGGAGATACCAAGCATCTTCAAGTAGGGCTTGGGAATTATTCTATCTGGAAACCTAATTATTCAGACAATGCTGAACTAGATTCTGATTCAGTTGTTCTAAAATAAATAAATAATAAATAAATAAATCCATCCTTCCATCCATCCATCTTGTATCTTTATTAGGCCAGCCCAAAAGTGCAAAATACATCACTCTAGCTTTTCAAGTTCATAGGTTTCTTCATCAGGCAAACATGGTAAAAAGGTATTAAAATAGCATGGTAAAAGATATACTGTTTTACTATCTTTGCCTGATGAAGAAGACTGTGAACTCTGAAAGCTAGTGTGATATAATTTTCAACTTCTGGTTTGTGTGATGAGATACCGCATCAAGAAAGATTTTTTTTCTTTGTTTGTTTTATGGTCAAAGCAACTACACTTGCACCTTTTTTGACCTAGGATAAGGCACATTCTTATGTTTTTATATTAAGGAAATTACCCAAGTAGATATTGTTTCCCTCCCCATTTAATTCCGCCCCCCCCCCTTTGTAATTCTTGAAAACCATGCTGTTACTTGCCTCTGGTTTTCTGCTGACTGTTTTGGTTCAGTTTCTGTTAGCCTTCCCTACCTGAGTTTGCTGTTAGATTAAATGTTGGCATCTGAATATCCATTTATATGCAACTATTCTGCAGAGGACCAAGGTGCCTCTCAAAATTCAAAAATCAGTCTAATTTTTTAAAAAGAAAACCTCACATAATAAATGATAAAAATCCAAAACTAAAATCAGCACTATGGTTAATCTTATAAAATGTGGCACCTCAAAGACTAGCAGGTTTTATTTGGCGTAAGCGTTTGTAGACTTCAGGCCACTTCATTAGATGCCAGTAGACTAGAGTACGTGCCAAATAAAATTCTCCAGTCTTTAAGGTCTCATAACACTCCTTGTTGTTTTTCTTGTAACAAATTATCATAGCTACTCGCTCTCAAAGTTCGTATTAAATGTTTCCAGAATAATTACAATAAACCATTTATAATGTTTATATCATGAACACTGATCAAAAGACTTGTAAAATTCTACTCTGGCAAGGTCTCCCAACTTAACTTGGATGGGTTACAGAGTTTGAAACACTTTTCAGAGCTTGGAAATGTTAGGTTTTTAAAAAGATTACAACTCCCAAAATCCTCAGCTACCATGACCACTGGCCATGCTGGCTGAGGGAGCCCCGGGGGGTTGTAGTCAAAAAAAGTAATATTTCAAGCTCTGAAAAACATGGAAATAAAGCACCTATCACCACTGCTAGTCACCCATCTGGTTGAGCTGGGTGGGAGTGGGAGCAAGATAAGCTGAAATGGGGAGTGAGATTCAGAACTGGGAACATGACCTGGCTTAGTGCATGCTAGAAGGCCATGTGAACATAACTGGACTTGATGTGCATGACACCATTTACTTTTATTAGTGGCTGCAGAAGTCCTGCATTCATAAACACATACTTAAATTTTGTTCAGCTACCAATTAACATTTGTATGATGGATAGAGAGCAGGCAACAGAGACTGTGCTTAATGACATCACCCACAGCAATTGGTTGAGGCTGTTCTAAATTACAGGTTTCTCCTTTTGTTCCTAAGGGGCCATTCTGGCAGAGCCTGGCAGTAGCATTTTCACTAGCCATAACTCCTACATACAGAAATTGTGCATGAGTGTGTTCATACAAATAGCGGTCTCTGTGGTTTTATGCTATGGGCTGTACTGTGAAGGCTTTGGTTTTGATCCCTTATGGTCATTTGACTGAAACAAAGCAGCTGCTTCATTTGCAAAAATTCACTTTCCATCGTTGTTGGCAATAATTATACAGGCGTAAGAACTCTTGTGGTAACCAGCTGACATGTATAACCATCTCTACAAAGACCTCATCTCTCTGCAATAGGCTGGGGTGTCATTCAAATTTCTGCATGTCTATGGGGTTCAGACTTAGAGGGTTTTTTGGTAGGAGTCAGAGGGTGACATTAAAGGGGGAATAAAGTCTATAGGGTTAGCTAGTCAAGGTTAAACTGTGAAAAGGGCTCTGTTTAGAGATTAATTTTGTTTATATTTTCCATCCCAATAAGCGCAGAACAGACACCCCTACTCATATCCTTTTTTTTTCTTCATGTAAAGAGATGTCATCCTGTCACAAATATATAACTCTTAGGCTTGTCTAAATAATACTGACATTAAACAGAATGCATTTTAACAGCAGCTAAAACAGAAATCCAAGCAACAGAGCAACCTCCGACCCCCACAAAGTTATATTACAGAAGAACAAAAATACAGCCAGCCAATTAGGTCCACGGGCCTGAAGAGCCAGCCCTCTAACCTGATGCCTAAAAACCATTGGTGTCTGGCAGGCCTCCTCCAGGAAGGATGTTTGATAGATCTGGAGTCACAACTAAAAACATCTTTGTGTTGTTGTTGTTGTTGTTGTTTGCCTTCAAGTCATTTCTGACTTATGGTAAACTTAAGGCAAACCTATCACAGTGTTTTCTGGGGCTGAGAGTATGTGACACATCCAAGATCACTCAGTAGGTTTCCATGGCCAAGCTAGGAACTGAACCCTAGGCTATTTCTGTACTAGACTGTTATAGTGCTATTATTCCACTTTCAACATCCTATGGAATCCTCAAAGGCCCTTCCCTAAACTGCAAACCCCAGGATTCCATAGGATGTTGAAAGTGGAATAATAGCACTATAACAGTCTAGTGTGGAAATGGCCCTGGTCTCCAGGGTCATAGTTCAATGTTCAAACCACTATACCACACTGGCTCTCTAATGTTATAGTATATAGTATTTATTTTATAGTACTTACATATCTTTCCCTCCTAAGCAGCAACAGCAATGATGTCAACTTCCAGGACTTTTTCAGGACCCCTGGGACATTCCGTAACATAGCTAGATGCTGTTCCCACCTATCCCCTTCCATCATACAGTAAATGGCCATGTTGGGGGGAGAGTGCAACAGCTTAAAAGATGAGTTGACATGAGAAGTAGATGTATTGTGTGTGGAAACTATAAGAGAGCAATTAATTGTAAATTTGCATCTATGAATATATTTACAATATTCAGACCTTTATCAGACCATTTTGTCTTGGGGTGGGAGAAATGATCTGGGAGGAAGGTGTGACTAATAATAACAATAACAACAACAACTATTATTATTATTATTATTATTATTATTATTATTATTATTATTATTATTATTATTATTATTCAATGTCTGGAGTAGGCAGTCAGTTCTTCTGTTCATTCCAACATTGCTTTTAGCTTGTTTTTGCCTTTACCCCCTCAGTCATCTGTAATCATTATACTGTAGGCGCATTAATGTGAAACACCTGTTCTCTGTCTATTTCTGACACAGTACAGTCTAAATTGTGTATTGCTGGTCAATAAGGCAGTTTGCTGAGGTGTCAGAGCCTTTTCTGAGTCTGAAATATCTTCAAGGAGGAGGAAGAATCAGGTGATCTTAAAGAGGAGTCAGGAGGCCATGACAGAAGTCATGGGGATTGTTAGTTAAGCATTGCACTAGCCAAGGGCTGTTGGGCAATCAGCAACAATACCACACAGGAATGAGATCAACCTCCTCAAGTGTGGGGGTGAACACTCTTCAACCTGAGGACCAAATTCAGAGAATTTGCAGAGAAGTTTTGGGGCCCACACTCCAGTGCTGGATAGTGCTAAAGGCAGAAGACTGGAACTAAAAATGCCAACATATTTTAGCTTGAAGTTCTTAGTGCCAGTGACAAGTTCCCAGATCTCAGTGCCTCACCTTGAATCTCAGAGCCTGGAGCCTCTTCTGCAGTTATTAGGGCAAGGAGGAAGAATCTCAGAGTGAGAGCATGGTCTTAAAAATCATACACCCATGCAAACACACACATAACACTATGTTGTAAGTGTGTATGTGCCTTTAAGTCACCTGTTGGACAAAATTATGCATTCTTCACCCCTCACTCCATTGCTTCAAGCTGCTTTGGAACAGCTGCCCTAGATTCTTTTCTGAAAGAGAGCCTAAACAAATTCCTTTGGTTGGACTACATTTGCCATGCTTTATAAGCATGTTTTCAAACGTGTTAGAAAATGTATGTTTTGTTTTCTGTTCAATTCAGAGTTTGGAAAACGCTTTCTGCCAAAAGAATATTTTCACATTTGTTAGACTTAGAGTTTATTATCTGAATAGCATGGTCTGAGCAACTGGGGCTGATGCTAAATGTATCACATTTAATAATATCACCAGGGCCCATCTGCTGTGACAATAGAAACTATCCCTAGGTCTCCAGTTTTGGTCTTATTATCTCAGGGCCAGGGATGCTCCTGACCTGGAAGCCCTACCAGTGACTGAGGCCCCAGGAGAGACATTTCAGCATTTTGAGAATGGTAAAGAAAATCTTAACAAAAGTTATAAAAACCACAAAATAATGCTACGAAGAGAATGTGAGTGTTACCATCTAAGGAATCCCAAATAGTCTGGGTTCTAGGAGCTGGACTGGGCCCCAAGAGATGAGGTTCCTTCTGCTTCTTTCTACACTTGGAAAACCAGCAAAGTTTTGTTCAAAGTGGTTTGAAGCATGAACATTAAGACATTATAATACATGACCACTAGACAGTGAGGACAATTCAAGGAGAATTTGTTTCTACAGTCCAAATCAATCCTGGCCACCTCTTAGGCTTAGATGTGGGACTAGACAGGCTTCAATCAAAGCTGTCCAGCTGTGGACATAGTACTAAAGTAGGATTGTGAAAAAATTGTTGTAAATAATCTGGATATGGTTAAAACCAAACAGGCATTTAACTTATTGTAGTGCATATTTGAGTGCACCAAAATTTGAAGGTTGGGATTCCCATGTTAAACTGAAGGCCTGCAGCCAAAGACCTGGGCTAGTTATTTCAAGTCAATATATGGAATTCAGTCCTTTCCTGCTGCTTCTTTTACCAGTTCTTCTCTCCTCCCTTTGCACCTCATAAATCAGAGAAGCTTGGCTCACTTGGAATCAGTAATAGGCATCCAGTCAACATTTGGCAGCATCACTATTCAGCTGGAATGGACCAAACAGCCAACACAGCTGGCATCTGCTCTCAGCCTGTGCCTATCTAAGAGACAGAATAAGGCATCTTGTCCAGAATACCATAGAGTTGGAAGGAGTGTCATCAGCCATTTAATTCAACCCCTTGCTCAGTGCAGGATCTCCAACTAAAGCATCTCCAGCAAATGGCTGCCCAGCTTCTTTCTCAGGCTACTCTTACTATTGAGAAATCCCTTCCAATGTAGATGATGGGAATGCTGTGGAAGTCATTTATCTGGATTGCAGCAAAGCATTTAATAAGGTCCTGCATAATCTTTTGATTAGCCAATAGATTAAATGTAGAATCAATAGGAATACTGTCAGTTCCTTGGAAAACTGTACACAAAGTTCCTTGGAAAACTGTACACAAAGAGTCATCATCAATAGCTGTACTTCAAACTTGAAGGCTGTCTCAAGTGGAGTGACTCAGTGTTGTATCCTAGGGCTATTACTCTTAAACATTTTTATCAGTAACTTAGATGATGAGGTGAAGGGAATCCTTATAAAGTTTTCAGATGACACAAATAAAATGAAATTCAGTAGAGATTAATGCAAAATTCTACATTTAGGACAGAAAATCTAATATATGGGTACACATGGGGGATACATGGCTCAGCAGTATTGCAGGTGAAAACAACCTTGGGATTATTGTTGATCATAAGTTTAACATGAGCCAGCAGCATGATGCTGCAACAAAGAAGATGAATGCTATTTTTGGCTTGCATTAATAGAAATGTAGTTCTGGAGCAGGTTCAGAGAAGGACAATGAGGAAGATAAGAGATATGGAGAGCAAATCAAATGTTGAAGGAATTGGGAATGTTCAGCTTGGTGAAGAAAAGACTAAGGGGGGGGACATGTTTTCACTCTTTAGACACCTCAAGGTCTGTCACAGAGAGGAGAGAGCAGGCCTGTTCACTGCTGCCCTAGAGGATAGGACCAGATCTAATGGTTAAAGTTACAGAGCAGTAGATTTCAGTTGTACATTAAAAGGAACATCTTGACAGTAAGAGTAAAGGCCAATTGCCTAGAGAAGTGATGGGGTCTCCTTCTTTGGGTACCTTCAAAAAGAAGATGGACTTGCTGGAGATGCTTTAAATAAGGATCCTGCACTGGGCAGGGAGTTGCACTCAGTAGCCCATAGGGCCCCCTCCAACTATATGGTTTTATGATTCTACTATATTTCCCTCAAGTGAGCTACTACCTGAGCTGGGTTGGATTGTAATAGGGATTTAAAGAACGATCACAGATTTTCTCATGATGAGAATGTATGTTTCAACACATGAAGGCCATTTCTGCACTACACTCTTATAGCGCGATAATTCCACTTTCAACATTCTATGGAATCCTGGGGTTTGCAGTTTCGGGAGGGGCCAGATGAACACTGAAAGTGGAATAATTGCGCTATAAGAGTGTAGTGTGGAAATGGCCGAAAACATCTCATTCAGGAAGTGGTCAATCCCCATGAGATCTCCCTCATTTCAGTGCTTCATTGCAAAAAGTTCACTTGGGCAAACCCCAGTATTTTTGCACTGAAATCAGTGGGCTGGCATCCTGTTCTGTAATTACAATATTGTAAACCCAATATACAACTTTTTTTTTTAAAAAAAAGTTTTATTGAACCTATAAAAAATTAAATATAAAAACAACAAATAAGGGTACACAAGACAACATAGTAAAGGAAACCAATACATTCAAAACTACACATAAGTAAGACTAAATTAAACTACCTTTACTAAACAACTAAAACTATATAACATTACAAGGGTTAAGACTGGTTTGATTTCCAACCTCTCAATTGATAGTTATAAGCTAAAATTTTGATAAATTTCCTCTAAATTACTAACAAATATAATACTGTAACAATATGGTAAGTGAAACTATAGTAAAACAAATATAGTTAATTTTATATAATTAGTTTGTATTAAGTAAGTTCAACAAAGAACTTTTTATCAAGTAATATTTATAGTCATTGGACTATTGAAACAATCGCAAGTGCTCATCCAACTTTTCTTTTGAAACTATGCAGTGTCCTCCAACAGAGGTATTTCAAAGGTGCTGAAGAGTGGGGCAGTGGATAGACACACATCCGACCCTGCCTAGTAATGGGCAGTTGCAATAGCACACTGTAAAAAATAACTCTCAACTTTCTTTCTTATTCAATGTAGCAAAATGAGTTATTATTTTTACTTAAAAATTTTGAATGCTGTTAGCTGCTTGCATGTGCTGCAAAATGGTTACTCTTCTGTCCATCTTGTCATGTCCTCAACACTCACAAGTATAAGTATGAAGATAAGACACCTGAAGCAAAGCTTTCCTGGGGATTTTAAAACACAAGGAGGCTTGTACAAGGAGCATTTCTTTAAGGTATCTTGAAGAAATGATGTAACCAGGATACACAGAAAGTATGTTGGATTACACCTAGAAGCAAATAGAAAATCATTATAGTTCCCTTTTGTTTGGTATTATGATCCCATCTGGCTGTGCCCTGTAACATTCTATCAGTGGCATTTTGTGCTAGTAGAAGTTTCTAGGTTGTCTTCAAGGGCAGCTGCAGGTCCAATGTGTTGCAGTAGTCCAGTTGAGAGGTAGCTACATTATAAACCACTGTCCAGGCTCTCCCTACCCAAGAAAAAAACAAACAGCTGAAGTTCATAAAAGGTACACAAATCCATCAAAACCACCTCCAGGGTCAAAGCTGAATCCAGGAGTACACCCAAGCTGCCTACCTGTTCTTTCAGGGAAGTATATTTCCCTCTACCAGGGTCATACTCCCCAAACACAAGCAATATCTACTTATCCTGTTGTGCATCAGCTTCAGTTTATGCACATATCTACAATGCAGTTCAAAGACCACATCACATATTTACAGAACTTTTGGGATCTTCAATAAAATCAGGAGGACGTGGTAATATTGAAAGGGTTGCAGCACAACCAAACCCACTGAAATCTGAATAAAAGGATGGATTTTCTGTGGAAATCCTTTAACTGAGGCCAAGAAAACCAGTCCGAAAGCAGAATTCCACCTGCGGGTTTTACATGTTCCCAATATTAAATACTGGCCTTCAGCATTTTATAGTGTGTCTATAATGGCAATATTCCAACAAGAAAATTGGATGCACTGTAAAGCATTTGTCAATCTTCAATATCTGCAGGCATGGTGAGGCTGGATTTTCTTTTTAACAGAGCAGTTTAGAAAACATTCTCTCTTTCAAAACTTCTCCTAGTCTAAACAAATGATATCCACTGAAAAGTACCAACTCTGACAAGGAGCGTATCTGATAGTATAAACAAAATGCAAACATCTGCCAGTCATTTGTAAAAATGGTTTTGATTTGACTATATCAAAATAAGGAGGCTTTTTTATATTTTTATTTTCTAGCCCAACTCCTGTGGTTTTTACATATGTAGCTTTGGAAATCAAGCACCATTAGTAAAATGCAAAAGGCATGCTGACAAGGTTACTCCCTAAGAACATAGTGGAAAAATGGCATCAGAGTGTACAGATTTTAAAAAAATAAGATGTGTTGTCCTGATATGTGGTGGGAGCAAAATCTGGACTATGCTGAAAACCAATGAGAAATTTACTAATAATATGGACTGGGACATTACATAAGCTCTGCACATAGTTCTTTACTAGGCAACAACACATATTCTCCTGTAAGACAGTGGTGGGCAACTTAGGCCCTCCAGGTGTCTTTAGCTTACAACTCCCATCTGTCCTAGTTAAAATAGTTAATGGTGAGAGATTATCAGAGTTGCAGTCCAAAAACATCTGGACGACCATGGTTGTCAGTCCCACATAAGAGCAATATATAGTGTAAATCCCCTAGTTTACTAGTGCAGTGAAGTTAAATTGTATACATAATTAATGTAAAACATAGGAACCTGCTGTTGTAAGCAATAAAAGACTATAGACAACATATATAGTGCTTCCCAGTTTTTCCTTGGTCTACTCTGCAAGGCTGTTAAGAGATTCAGCGCCCTGGAAAGTTCAATTCACAGAGGGTATTGTCTGCTTAAATGTCTAGGCTAAAGAAATTCTCTCTCTTTCTCTTAGCATTTGCTTAGCTAAAGTTCCTCCATTTTGAATTCCAATCAACTTTAAAGGTTGTTCCTGTTGTTAGCCCCCTGTTCTACTTAAAATTATGCTGATATCCATTGGCAAAGTCAACGCCTGGGTTCCCAGAGCTCTCTGTGACAATATTTCTTATACTTCACTGCTGAGTGAATACATGTGTGAATCAAGGTTCATTGTTGATTGTTAACCAGAAATTACTGTATTATCAACTATGTATCAGAACTTTAGTCCTGGGAAAGCAAATATTTTTGCACATGCACCGTATGTTTTATGAGATCATTGTCATCCCAAATCTATATAAACCCTTCCTTTTTTCAATAAAGGGTCCTTCTCTTTGCTCATCTAAGAAGTGATTTTGACAGCGTTCTTCCTGAGGGGGAGAAGTCCCTTTGGCCAAAGTTGGGGATCTTTCCAGGCTGAATAATCATGTAGACCACTTGGGGTAGTCCATGCAGACCTAATATTTTAGGTCTGGCCCCTCATGTTTTTCTAGGGCTTAGGGATGACTGCCAACTGTGGGTTCAAGTCCCACCTGTGTTGACAGTAACCCTAACAATTTTGGAGGAGGTTCAAGTCCCACCTCAGGGATATCCACCAACTGTGGGTTCAAGTCCCACTTGGCATCAACAAGGGATATCTGCCAACTGTGGGTTTGAGCCTCACTTGGCACCAACACTGCATTCCCAGTCTAACCCAGTCAACTTCACTCTTGTTTATATTAGACAGATATGTTGGATCACAACTGGCTCAGGATGCTGAAGACAATCCATTTAGATGGCAGCAGGTTCAGGATGGCTGGTCTGATTGTTGGAAGTTCTCCAGGGTCTGCGTCATTTATGAACTTTACTACCTGATCTTTGTTCTAATTGAAGATGCCAGGGGCTGAACCTGAGACTTCCTCATGCAAAACATCTGCAAGACATTTGCTCATTGCTGAGGAATCATCTTTGTTTGGTTCCCATCCTCATACACTTAGCATGGAAAGGCTTCCTGATGCCACAATGACACTAAGAAGGATTTCACTGGAACTGGGAACATTTGACCCCTGGGTACCTCCTGAATATTCTTCCTGAGGATTCTAATGTTAGGGTGAGATCTAAAATGTTGTGGAAGTCCACAAATGCTACAGAGCTCCTAGGAGCTCACTTTTTCTGGAGTCCCTTCTGCAACTCCCAAAGCTGCTCCAGAAATGTTTCTGAATTAGTCCCTGGAAAGTGGTCCCTGTGTCCACCATGGACTAGGGAATCGAAAAGCAGAAACAAGGCAGCTGCATCTCCACAAGGAAAGGCTGAGGGTGGACATTTGCTTTTCCCTCTGTTTTTACTGAGATGGAAAGTTTGGTCTGCTTATGTTTACACACTCTGCTGAGCAACTGTCTAGCTATTGATAGTAAAGCTGGCAATCTTCTCTTTGAGAGCCTCTTATGCTCCCCAGGGGACCCACAGTACAAGAAATACTACCATAGCATCTTAGCCAGGGTAGCTACTCAAAGAAACTACTTCAATGGACAGAGGACAAGTGAAGACACTGATCTGCATACAGGTTTTACATGCTAAATATAATTTGAATAGAAATACCACTCATCTCATGACAATGGAGGAGGCCAGCTTTTAGCTAGAAAACTAATATATAGAGTATTGTGCATTAGTCTACAGTTGTCCCAATATTTATGGTGCACATTTTTAGTGAAATTTTCAACAGAGGAAACCCTTTCCGACTTCCGTCACCTCAGGGACTAGTTAATCCACAGTTGTGTTTGCTTGTAGTAAATTTTCACCTGCTTCAGCACCTCAAAATGATTTGCTGTCTCTAGGTGTTCTAACAACATTCTTTATGTGAGAACTTTATAGCTTAAGAACTGTAAAGGGGCAGCTGCCTCCATGCATTGATTAGTCAGGGCTTGCAGCTCTTGGTCACAATTTAAATATATAGAAAACCAATTGCCGTTTTCTTTTTGTAACTTGATATGTTGTAGGTATTTCTTTCTCGGTTCCCTGGTTACTTAGGAGATTTGCCTTATATCATCAGTTGCTTTGCAAATCCCCTTTTAATAATATTGCATGTTGAATTGGGACCATGTTGAGCACTCTGGAATGTTGAGAATGTTTTATTGATCCAGCTATAAATCAGAAGGATCCAACTCTGGCCTGTGTCCTGCTTGTAAAAGTGCCAACACTATAGAAAATGAGAAGTGCTGAGCAGGTCCGGCCCTTCCATTAGTCAGAGTCAGCCGATTGCCTCAGGTGGCGGATGTCTTCTCCTTGGCTGTTCTTCCTCAGCCACCTCTCCCACCAGTTGGCTTCCTGCATTGGAAGACTGTGTCTGTTTCACAGCCTCTTCTGTTCCTCCCTACTCGACTAAACTAGCATACTGACACAGAGCATAGTATGCTGTCCTAATGCCACTAATGAGGTGAGTTTCAACTGTTAGTCCAAAGTTCAATCACCTCTTATACCTCAAGCAAGGAATGGGGTCAACTTGTCTATTTACCTAAGGTTTTTGGTCAACCGGGGTGTTGAGGTAGCCTTGATCAGTGGTGATTACACCCCTTAGGGCCTTTCCGCACCATAGTCATACTACTATTATTTCACTTTCAACATCCTGTGCAGTTCTGAGGTTTGTAGTTTACTGAGGCCAAAGAGCTCTCTGGCTGAGAATTCTAAATGCTCCTCCCTAAACTGTAAACCTCAGGATTCCACAGGATATTGAAAGTGGAATAAGAGCACTATAACAGTGTAGTGCGGAAAGGCCCATAAAGTGTGCAAAGAAATTATGGTATCTTTTTGGTAGCATACACCAATGCTGGCTTTCTCCCAGCATGAAGTTCTAGACAGCTTACAAGAATGCTAAAACAAGAAAAAGCTTAAACCTGCTAATAAAAAGTTAAAATACAATTAAACAAATCATCATATTGAAATAACAAGAAATTTTAAAAAGTGTAAAATCATTTAAAAACATGACAATAAAGTTAAAAACGCAGCACACCTCTTCCCCCATAAAAATGACTCCCTCTCAAAAGTTCACCTTGTTTTAAACCAATTACTCATTAAATGCTTGTTTGCCTGTCAATGAAAAGAGATCAGAGAGGAAGCAAGCATAACTTCCAGTTTAGGGAATCCCACAGCCTGGGGGCAGCCACTGAGAATTCTTACTGCTGTGTCCCCCCCAGGCAAGTCTGTGATAGTGGTGTGCCCAAGATAATTCTTTCCCCAAAGGACTTTAAGACTCTGGCAGGTTCATTATAGGGAGATACGATCTTTCAGATAGTCTGGACTTAAGCTTTATGTGCATGTAATTTTGTTTTGGATGATGCATATTTATGAGCTCCTTGTATACTGCACAAAATTTCTCTCATGGAGTGTTGCTAAAACCGCTTAATGGCTGGGAGGAGAGGTTACTATGTAGTGAGAACTATGGATCATCTTGGATCAAGAAGTAGGAAAATGAGGTTGTTCTCCATCCGGCCATAACTGGGCTTCCCTTTCTGCCTCAAGTGGAAACTCCAGTGACTTACTAAAGATCTGGGAGGATTATGATTGTTTTCTTATTCTTTTAACATCATCGCAGGTTCCCCAAAGTTGCCCATCCTTTGAAGATTAAACTAAGGATGGTCATAGAATGTGGCCCTGGCATTGTGTGTGGCCTCCCACATGATGTTTTTGCAGACCTCAAAACCTCTAGAATCTCCAGACAAACCTTTTTCCAGACAAAACTGAGAGTCAACTGCTTCTCCTGGAAGGCTCTGGGTGCAACACTTTGCCTTTTAAATGAGTTACAAGGCCTCCTTGCACTGTGCAAAACAAAAGAATACCAACTTCTGAGAATCAGAAGTGGACTTCCAGACACCATGGGGGTTTGGTTGTATTTTTCAGAATGCTCTTAAGGCATAAAAGTGGGCTCCTGTCCTGTCACACTTGGCCACCCCTGGCTTAAACCTTTTACAAGAGCCATCTTTGCATTTTATACTGGTTGCCCTGCAGGCACAAGGATCAAAGAAAGGGCAGCAACCCTCCATTAGCACAACCTGAGGGTTTCTTCAAATGTGTTTAGCCCCTTTGTGTCACACACTCTCAACCCCAGAAGATCCCATAATAGGTTTGCAGTAGGGTGACCATAAGTCAGAAACGATTTGATGGCACACGACAATGCACGTTAGACAGTATGGGATGAACTTGGAGAAACTGACTAGCAGGAAAGGTTCGAAACTTTACATAGTGTTGTCACTCTGTGGCATGCTATATATTTAATGCAGAACTTTTAGACACTCCCCTTCCAATGTCTTGAGAAATCTGTCATCTCCATAATCAAACTACAGGACAGAACACATCCACTATTTTGGAGTGGAGTAAAAATATTACGCTTCTTTGGGCTCAGGAGTACTGAAGATATTTAGAGCTTTTTTTTTTTTTTAAACACACACAAATTAACTGCCAGCGCTTCCTCACACAGGATGAATTCTCACAGATGCCCCTCTTCCTTCTCCTTAGACAGTCATGTGGATGCGATAAGGAACACTGTATGCTGCCAAAATTCCACATCCTACATAACCACCTACGTCACTGTGTTCTTTCTGCTAACAGTTCCCTGTCCATAAATGTTTGACTTTGCACCTGATAAGATGAAGGTTGTCCAAAAGAGAGAATCATGTTGACCTTGGTCCGGCTATGAATATCTAGCTGACTGAAGGCACATCGGCAGCACAAGCTATCCTACTGAATCCTTAGTGATATCTTCAACAAGATCCCACCAGTCAGTAAATGTAAAAAGTGAAATGAAGTATTCCACTTTCAACCACAAACAGATCCAGTTGTGAAAACTCAGGCCATTTCCACACTGGACTGTTATAATGCTTTGATTCCACATTCAACATCCTATGGAATCCTGGGGTTTGCAGCTGGCCGCTCCCGGAACTGTAAATCTCAAGATTCCATAGGATGTTGAATGTGGAATCAAAGCGCTATAACAGTCCAGTGCAAAAATGGCCTCAGTTGCAGAGATACCTGATCTTGATGTCTCTGTAGATTCTACAATCATGCTAATTTCCCAGTGGGACAGTGTAATTGATGGTTAAAGGGCTAGAAGATGACAGCTTATTACAGCTCTGCATTTAAAAAGTTCTCTTTGTCTAACTGCCTTGCAAAACGTACATAACAGAAGAATCCTTCATGTGATTTATTTTCAAAGTCTTGGGAAAAACTACATTTATTTCATCGTATTTAGAACAAGTTTATTAAGAATAGAAAACACATTTAACATTATCTGTCTACTGGCTGATTTAAATTATTTACCATGCAAAAACATAGTAAATAATTTCGAGAAAAGAACTGCTACCATACTTGATCTTAACCAAAAAGCTGAGAACAGAGAATGACTGAAATACTTTGGGATGTGCAAATACTGGATGAGAACTGTGAAGATTTTTTTTTTTTCTGCAGGAGGGAAAGAACTGGATATTAGGATGAATGAAGATGAAACAGTCAAATATCTATGTCTCTGATTTATGACAGCATTCTCCTAATCTGTTCCCCAACCCCCCCACATACACAGGTGTGAGACTGAGAGAATGAAACTGTCCATCAGCTGCTGACTATTGTGTGTTTATGTTCCTGCTTATTTGAGTAAACATCTCAGATAAACAGCAGAAGATCATTTTTATGACCCCTTTAACATCCACTAAATAACCAGGTGTGTTTAGCATTGAAAATCGTGTGCTGTGATGATCAGCGTTACTGAGCAGCTGGGACTGGTGGCCCCTGATCAAGAAAACAGGCTGTTTGGTTACCAGAAAGTTGACTCCCAGGAGGCTATGAAGAACAATACAAACAAGCCATAGTCTTTTCTCCTGACCTGAGGTTTGCTTTGAACAGCATCCATAAAGCTGCACTTCGCAGGGAGGTGTGATCCTTTTCAGTGATTTACTGTTCTGGAGACCAAGAGACTACCCTGTGATTTACACAGTGAATGGGGAATCTGACATCGGAGGGACTAATTGCTTCCATTTATCAAGCTTCTCAGAACACTTTCAGGAACAATGCCTCAAGTCACTGCCCTCACAAACTAGCAAAGCCCAGGCTTAAAGGATCATTTTGGAGCACATGGAGCATATGTGTGGGATACTGGAGGGTTATACTCAATTTTTTTGCCACAGCAAGAATTACAGTGAGTTCATTTTAAAAAAAAGCTATTTAGTTATATTTATAGATCCTGCTTTCCATCCAATGAGTCTAAGGCCATTTCTGCTCTACACTGTTATAGTGCTATTATTCCACTTTCAATGTCCTGTGGAATTCTGGGGTTTGTAGTTTACTGAGGCCAAAGAGATCTCTCACTGAGAATTCTAAATGCTCCTCCCTAAACTGCAAATCCCAGGATTCCATACGATGTTGAAATTGCAATAATAGCACTATAACAGTATAAGGTAGAAATGACCTAAGATATTTCTTCCTTTCCACCATTTTTATTTTCACAATAACCATGTAAGGTAGGCCATGTTGAGAAAAAGTCAAAGAGGGGGATCATTTGGGGACTTTTGTGGTTCAGTGGGGACTGGAACCTGGATCTTCCAAGACCCAGTCCAGCACTCTAACCACAGCACAACCCTGACTCACACAGTTATAGGGGGTGCAAGTAGAACCTGCAACAAAATTTTGCAGTGTATTCTCAACACCTAACCCCCCCCCCTTAGACCTCCCATTGTCTGGATCATGGAGGATTATGGGACTGTAGTCCTACTCAAAATGAGGACACCATATTGGGGAATGCTGCCTTTTTTGCAGTATTTCTGGTCTAGATTTCATCCAGCCAGTCAACTATCAGTGTAAGATACACTAGGACAATATAAGCTGCATATGGCCCAAATGGGGAAAGTCCTTTTCTCTCTCCCAAATGTCTTCTAATTTCTTTTCCTATCTGACCTTCCATACTCCCTGAGCCACTGAGTGCTCAATTGCTGTTTCCCCGATTTTAACTATTTGGACTTGTAATAATAAGAAAACAAACGGACCCCTGCTAGCTCAGGCCAAAAGCTTATCTAGTCAAACCTTCTGTTCATGCAGTGGCCATCAAGTTGCCTTCAGGAAGGCCACAAGCAAGACAGCAATGATAACCTCTTGTTCATGTCCCCCAACAACTGATAATTAGGCATTTTGCCTCTAATAGTGGAAGTAATAGATGATGTCTATCATATGTCCTCCATGGTTCACAGATGAAAACTAGGACACATGGCCAAGCAACACCAGAGTGCAGCCAAGGTGACAAAAGTTTCTTAATATAGGCTGAAAATCTAATCGACTTCACTCATATGGAGCTGTAGATGTGCACCAAGACTTCCAAGGAGCAACTTTCCTTTGCAGTTCCTTCAAAAAGTTGTTCTAGAAAACTGATGTCTCTGATTGAATCCAAATTTGTGGTAGAAATGATGTTTGAAGATCTGGGGAAAAGCAGCAGGATGGGGGATGGAAGAAAAGGAATCTTCTTGAGCATTAGGAAACAGTGACAAGATGAATTTTTCCAAAGTCCCAGCTCTAATGAGAAGCTTCTTTTTCCATTATTCATATATGAATAACCCTGGAGAAATACACTTAGAAAATTTCTTTAAATAACTTTGGAAGACTGTTCCTGACAACTGGGACACCTGTGGCCAAACAGTACCAGAGTGTGGCTAAAATGACAAAAGTTGTTAACAAGGAACAACACACAAACTAGGAGAGTGTGCAGCAGTTTGCTTTTTGCCTTAGCCTACTGAGATGGGCAAGATTCCACCCATCTTCTCTTTTCCCTCCCACTGAGTTAATTGAATGCAAACTATCTTTGCATTTTGAACTCAGTTTGCCACAATTGGGATGGAACTTGGAAACACTATTTTACAATGGCCATTTCCACACGAGTTGAGGGAATCGCCCCACGCCGTTACTTACCGGATCTTCTGGTGGTCTGGTCTGGTCCGGAGTGAGGAGGAGCAGTGCATGGTCTTCGCTCCGTACTGCTCCGGTATCCAAAATGGCGGCTTCTGGTTGGTCGTGGGTGTTGACCAACCGGTGAAGCTCACCTGCCTAAAGCCTGCCTTCGGCAGATCACAAGCTCGCATTGGTGTGAGTCTGCGAATCTGCACAAGGGAGCAGGCTCACAATGGCATGCTCTGTGCTTTTGAAAGACCAGAAAAATCAAGTCTTTCAAAAGCACGCTGGAGGACCACTTGGGGTCATTCCGGAGCAGACTGAGGTGCAGATCTACGGTAAGTAGTCTGAACCCAGTCCTCTCCAAGGTGCAGATATCCTCCGTGGAGGACGCACTGCACTGTTTTAAATACCTCATGTGGAAATGGCCAATGACTCACTTCTTTTTGAGACAGACAAGCTCATAGGGTGGGGCTGGGTAAAGACAATGATTAGCCTATGGATTCCTGCAGTTTTCCATTTTGCCATCTTTGCTATTTTTAATAGAAGAGAAACGTCTGGAAGAAATTGTCCATAGTTCTGGGGCACCACTAAACTCCTGACACCCAACTCGGGTTTCCATTGTATCTAAATCTGAGGAAGCTGTTTTGTTGCTAAGCCAATATCTGTACCAGTGATTAGTTAGATGAGGCAATCAATTGAAGCTAAATCCAGACAGGTCAGGAATAGTTCTGGTCAGTCAAAAAATAGATTGAGAAATAATGATTCAACATGTCTTGAAGATGTTATGCTTCCTCTAAAGATACTGGTTCACAGTTCAGGTATATTCCTGGATTTAGCCCTAAGGCTGGACACCCATTCATGTTTATCATCTTTCAACTACTCATTGCAGTCTCTGGTATCTAGGGGACAAATTCTGTGATTTTTAGTGTCTTATGGGCTTTCTATGTAAGAGTATCTTAGTTTCAACATTTGATTTCTCTCAAAGATATTCCTGGTTTATTCCCTTTTAATGTTCTGCTATGACTTATTCTTTGTTGTTGTTGTATTTTTGTTAATTTAGAATGAATGAATGAATGAATGAATGAATGAATGAATGAATGAATGAATGAATGAGCTAGGACATCCAGGCTTCTACTGTGGTTAGGAATGCATTTGAAGTTGGTGTGTCAACTGTGACCATTCTTGTCTAGCCTCAGTGACATATGACTTGGTTAGATTCCATTTGGATTATTGTAACATTCTGTATGTGGGTCTGCCATTAAAAAGTGTTTCTAAAAGACATGTAGCCAGACCGTTAACTAGAGCTGTTTACAGGGAGTAAACAAACTCTATTGGCTACCAGTCTGTTTCTAAGCACAATTCAAATGATCTATAAACCTCTACAGATTTTGTCTCAGGCTTCCAGAAGGGCTTTTTTTCTGGATTCAGCTGAATTGTATTCTTTGGTACCACTGTTTTATTTTGCTGTAGTGTGCTTACAGAGAGTGACCACAGTGACCAGATGACTGCTGAATCAGAAGCACACCAAAAATAAAATCAATTTAACATTTATTAAAATATTGAGCGTGATTGTTGTGGTGGTGGTTGCTGTTGTGTATCTTCAAAGTGTTTCCAACTTATAGAGATTCTGACGTGAACCTATCACAGGATTTTCTGTGACTAAGAGTGCATGATGCACCCAAAGTCACCTAGTGGATTTCCATGGACAAGTGGAGAGTAGACCCCTAGACTCCAGGGTCATAGTTCAAGCTCAAGCCACTACAGAATCCTGGCCCTCATTGAACATCATGGATATTAATAAGAACAGTAAAAATATAGTCTGTATTGTGTTAAAATGACAGAAATAATAATGTTGAAAGCATGACAGCTGAATCAATGATCATGTGACTATGCACATTTCTGCACTAGACTGTTATAGTGAGATTATTCCACTTTCAACATCCTATGGAATCCTGGAGTTTGCAGTTAGGGAGGGCCTCAAGGCCCCTCCCTAAACTGCAAACCCCAGGATTCCATAAGATGTTGAAAGTGGAATAATCGCACTATGGCCATTTCCGCACGAGACTGTTATAGTGCTATGATTCCACTTTCAACATCTTAAGGAATCCTGGGGTTTTCAGTGTCAGGAGGGGCTGGCCGGCCCCTCCCGAAACTGCAAACCCCAGGGTTCCATAGCATGTTGAAAGTGGAATCATAGTGCTATAACAGCCTTGTGCAGAAATGGCTTATAACAGCCTCTTGTGGAAATGGCCTATTACAAAGCATTAGAAATGTAGCAGTTCCAAAGTATAATATGAAAGAAAATGACAAAGTAATAAATGAAATATATTACATATTAAACAAAGGTAAAATATAAAGCACTATTATGTGAATGCAAAATAGCTATAAAGTTTCTTAGTGCACTCTGAAGGATAGTGAATAAGTAAAGAGAATATATGTACTCTCCCAACAGTTTAGCTTTAAACTGAAAGCAACATGACTAGGAAGTCTCCAAAGATGTAGAAAAAAAAAATTACAAAGCAACCTTTCCAGGAACGAGCTCATTTATTTTTAGGTCAATCTTCATAAACTTACCAAGAGATAAGCATATGCCAGGCTGCAAACCAAAGATTCTTAAAACAAAATATAAAACATATGCCTACTAGGCTTCGGGTGTCCTAATACAATTCAGGCATCAAAATTTTACTCCCCCCTACCAAGATTACAATAAGTTTCCATTTTAAGAAAATAAATTGCAGAATAAAAATAAAAAATGAGTAAATTCAAAGATGTAGAAATATCTATATTTTTCTGTAATTCTGTAATTATGCAGAATCACAACCACCATCACCATGACCCACCCAAAAAACCAGACAGTAAAGCCAGGCAAAAACCAGACTCACTGCCAGGTATAAAAAATAGATTTAAATGAAATACCTGTCGTAGCACCTTGAACCTCCGGCAGCCTTGCAGAAAGTGCACAGAGAAGCTATAACACAACTATAAAGCATAAAGAAGCATAACTATAAAGCATTAAAAAAAAAGAAATCTGCCCTTGTTTTAAGGTAAAACAATAAAAAAAACCCCAAGCATGATCTAAAAGTATAAGAAATGACAAATATTTAAGTGTAATAATTCATTTATTTAGTTTCTTGCAGGGTGGCTCTAACTTCTACTATTGTTGTTTAGAAACAATTATAAGACAATAAATACTATATTGTCATATTCCTTGCCCCTGTTCCTATTATTATTTCATAGCTAAACTATGGCCACTTCCTATTTTCCAAATAAGTTTTTAACTGTAACAATTTTCCAGT